>OX463234.1:20538425-20540925 GCA_949820135.1 Sylvilagus floridanus | reverse complement strand
GCCCTAGCCCTAGCCCTAACCCTAACCCTAACCCTAACCTAAACCTTGCCATAGACCTAGTCCTAGCCCTAGCCCTAACCCTAACACTAACACTACCACTAGCCCTAGCCCTAGGCCTAGCCCTAGCCCTAGCCCTAACCCTAAACCTAACCCTAACCCGAGCCCTAGCCCTAGTCCCAGCCCTAGCCCTATCTCTGACCCTAACCCTAACCCTAACCCTAGCCCTACCCTAACCCTAACCCTAACCCTAGCCCTAGCCCTAACACTAACCCTAACCCTAACCCTAGCCCTAACCCTAACCCTAGCCCAACCCTAACCCTAACCCTAACCCTAGCCCTAGCCCTAACACTAACCCTAACGCTAACCCTAGCCCTCACCCTAACCCTAAACCTAGCCCTAGTCCTAGCCCTAGCCCTGGCCCTAGCCCTAACACTAACCCTAGTCCTATCCCTAGCCCTAGCCCTAGCCCTAGCCCTAACCCTAACCCTAACCCTAACACTAACCCTAGCCTTAGCCCTAACCCTAACCCTAACCCAAGCCGAGCCCTAGCCCTAACACTAACCCTAAACATAACCCTAGCCATAACCCTAAACCTAGCACTATCCCTAACCCTAACCCTAGCCCTAGACGTAGCCCTAGCCCTAGCCCTAACCCTAACCCTAGCCCTAGCCCTAAACCTAGCCCTAGCCCTAACCCTAACCCTAGCCCTAGCCGTAGCCCTAACCTTAACCCTAAACCTAGCCATAGCCCTAGGCCTAGCCCTAGACCTAGCCCTAACAGTAACCCTAACCCTAGCCCTAACACTAACCCTAGCCCTAAACATAACACTTACCCTTGCCCTAGCCCTAGCCCTAGCCCTAGCCCTCGTCCTAGCCCTAACCCTAACCCTAAACCTAACCCTAAACCTAACCCTAACCCTAGCCCTAGACCTAACCCTAGCCCTAGGCCTAGCCCTAGACCTAGCCCTAACAGTAACCCTAACCCTAGCCCTAACACTAACCCTAGCCCTAAACATAACACTTACCCTTGCCCTAGCCCTAGCCCTAGCCCTAGCCCTCGTCCTAGCCCTAACCCTAACCCTAAACCTAACCCTAAACCTAACCCTAACCCTAGCCCTAGACCTAACCCTAGCCCTAGCCCTAACCCTAACCCTAAACCTAACCCTAAACCTAACCCTAACCCTAGCCCTAGACCTAACCCTAGCCCTAACCCTAACCCTAACACTAGCCCTAGCCCTAACCCTAACCGTATCCCTAACCCTAACCCTAACCCTACTCCTAGCCCTAACCCTAACCCTAACCCTAGCCCTAGCCCTAACTTAATCCTAACCCTAGCCCTAGCCCTAGCCCTAGCCCTAGCCTTTGTCCTAGCCATAACCCTAACCCTAGCCCTAGCCCTAACCCTAACCCTAACCCTAAATCTAACCCTAAACCTAGCCCTAGCCCTAGCCCTAAACCTAACCCTTACCTTAACACTAACCCTAGCCCTAGCCCTAGCCCTAGCCCTAGCCCTAACCCTAACCCTAACCCTAGTCCTAGCCCTAACCCTAACCCTAACCCTAGCCCTAGCCATAACCCCAACCCTAACCCTAAACCTAGCCCAAGCCCTAGCCCTAGCCCTAGCCCTAACCCTAACCCTAGCCTTAGCCCTAAACCTAGCCCTAGCCCTAATCCTAACCGTAGCACTAACCCTAGCCCTAGACCTGGCCCTAGCCCTAACCCTAGCCCTAACCCTAACCCTAACCTTAACCCTAGCACCTGCCCTAGCCCTAGCCCTAACCCTGACCGTAACCCTAACACTAGCCCTAGCCCTCACCCTAACCCTAACCCTAACCCTTGCCCTAACCCTAACCCTAACCTAACCCTCGCACTAGCCCTAGCCCTAGCCCTAGCTCTAGCCCTAACCCTAGCCCTAGCCCTAGCCCTAACCCTAGCCCTAACCCTAACCCCAACCCTGACCTTAACCCTAACCCTAGCCCTAGCCCTAGCCCTAACCCTAACACTAAACCTAGATCGAGCCCTAACCCTAAACCTAACACTAGCCCTAACCCTAACCCTAACCCTAGCCATAGTCCTAGCCCTAGCCCTAGCCCTAGCCCTAGCCCTAGCCTTAACTCTAACCCTAGCCCGAGCCCTAACCCTAACCCTAGCCCTAGCCCTAGCCTTAACCCTAACCCTAGCCCTAGCCCTAGCCCTAACCCTAGCCCTAACCCTAACCCTAACACTAACCCTAGCACTACCCTAGCCCTATCCCTAACCCTAACCCTAACACTAACACTAACCCTAGCCCTAGCCCTAGCCCTAGCTCTAAACCTAACCCTAACCCTAGACTTAGCCCTAGCCCTAGCCATAGACCTAACCCTAACCCTAGCCCTAGCCTAGCTCTAGCCCTAACACTAGCCCTAGCCCTAAACCTAAACCTAAACTTAACCCTAGCCCTTGCCCTAACGCTAATCCTAACCCTAACCCTAGCCCTAGCCCTAAACCTAACCCTTACCCTA
>OX463234.1:20405925-20515925 GCA_949820135.1 Sylvilagus floridanus | reverse complement strand
CTAAAGGGTTGTATTCCATTTTCCAAAACACAAAACCTCATTTAGGTCGTGTTACCTGTAGATTTCTAAGCGTGAAACGCCAATTTGCTGTGCTTTTTATTTAATTATGGATACTCCGCCTAACCTCATTTTGTATGAGGTCAGAATACAAAATTTGGAAAGGAAGAAGGCAAAAGAAACACAAACCCAGAACAAATTTTGGCAATTGCCTAGAAAGAAACCTAAATGTTGCTGATTGAATACACCTGAAAATCCCATTCACACTCGATTTGGAGGCAATTCAGAGCTTTCACCTCGGCAAAAGAGTTATATTTCATTTTACAAAACACAAAACCTCATCTTGCTCATGTTGGGTGTACATTTCTAAGTGTGAAACGACAATTTGCTGTGTTTTTTATTTCATAGTGGATACTCTGCCAAACCTCATTATTGTATGGTGTCAGAATACAAAATTTGGAACGGAAGAAGGCGAAACAAACAGAAACCCAGAACAAATTTTGGCAATTGCCTAGAAAGAAACCTGAATGCTGCTGATTGAATATACCTGAAAATACCATTCACACTGAATGTTGGGGGAATTCAGTGCTGTCAACACGGCAAAAGTGTCACATTACATTTTGCAAAACACAAAAAGTCATCTTGGTCGTGTGGCCTGTAGATTTCTAAGCGTGAAACGTCAATTTGCTGTGTTTTTTATTTCATTAAGGATACTCTGCCTAACCTCAGTTTTCTATGGTGACTGAATACAAAATTTGGAAAGGAAGAAGGCAAAACAAACACAAACCCAGAACAAATTGAGGCAATTGTCAATCAAGAGACCTGAATGCTACTGCTTGAATACACCTGAAAATCCCCTTCACACTCGATTTGGAGGGAATTCAGAGCTTTCCCCTCAGCAAAAGTGTTATATTTCATTTTCCAAAACACAAAACCTCATCTTGCTCGTGTTGCCTGTTCATTTCTAAGCTTGAAACGCCAATTTGCTGTGTTTTTTATTGCATTATGGATACTGGGCCTAACCTCGTTTTTGTATGGTGTCAGAATAGAAAATTCGGAATGCAAGAAGGCCAAACAAACACAAATCTAGAGCAAATTGAGGCAATTGCGATTCAAGATACCTGAATGATGCTGATTGAATACACTTGAAAATCCGAGTCAATCTCGACTGGGATGGAAATCAGTGCTGTCTCCTCAATAAATGTTTTGTATTCCATTTTTCTAAACAGAAAACATTATCTTGATCGTGTTTCCTGTAGATTTCTCTGCTTGAAAAGCCAATTTGCTGTGTTTTTTATTTCATTATGAATACTCCGCCTAACCTCATTTTTGTATGAGCTCAGAATATAAAATTTGGAAAGGAAGAAGGCAAAACAAACAAAAACCCAGAACAAATTTAGGCAATTGCCTAGCAGGAGACCTGAATGTTGCCGATTGAATACACCTGAAAATCTTATTCACACTAGATTTGGTGGGAATTCAGAGCTGTCAACACGGCAAAAGTGTTATATTTCATTTTCCAAAACACATAACCTTATCTTGTTCATACTGCCTATAGATTTGTAAGAATGAAATACAAATTTCCTTTGTTTTTTATTTCATTATGAATACTCTGCCTAAACTCGTTTTTGTATGGTGTCAGAATACAAAATTCAGAAAGGAAGAAGGCAAAACAAACACAAACCCAGAACAAATTGAGGCAATTGCCAATCCAGAGACCTGAATGCTGCCCATTGAATACAGCTGAAAATCCCATTCACACTCGATTTGGAGGGAATTCACAGCTGTCCTCTCTGGAAAAGCTTTATATTTCATTTGCCAAAACAGAAAACCTCATCTTGGTCGTGTTGTCTGTAGATTTCTAAGCATTAAACGCCATTTCCTGTGTTATTTATTGCTTTATGGACTCCGGCTACCTCATTTATGTATGGTGTCAGAAAACAAAATTTGGAGAGGAAGAAGGCAAAACAAACAAAAACCCAGAACAAATTTAGGCAATTGCCTAGCAGCAGACCTGAATGCTCTCGATTGAATACACCTGTAACTCTCATTCACACTTGATTTGGAGGGGATTCAGAGCTGTCCCCTCTGGAAAAGGGTTACATTTAACTTTCCAAAACACATAACCTTATCTTGGTCGTGTTGCCTGTAGATTTCTATGCATGAAATGCCAATTTGCTTTGTTATTTATTTCATTATGAATACTCTTCCTAAACTCATTTTTGTATGGTGTCAGAATACAAAATTCAGAAAGGAAGAAAGTAAAACAAACATAAACCCAGAACAAATTTAGGCAATTGCCAATCAAGAGACCTGAATGCTGCGGATTGAATACTCCTGAAAATCTCATTCACACTCGATTGGAGCAAATTCAGAGCTGTCCCCTCTTGACAAGTGTTACATTTCATTTTCCAAAACACATAACCTTATCTTGGTTGCGTTGCCTGTAAATTTCTAAGCATGAAGTGCCAATAAATTGTGCTTTGTATTTTATAATGAATACTTTGCCTAAATTCGTTTTGTGTGGTGTCAGAATACAACATTCAGAAAGGAAGAAGGCAAAACAAACACAAACCCAGAACAAATGGACGCAATTGCCAATCAAGAGACCTGAATTTTGACAATTGAATACACCTGAAAGTCCCATTCACACTGGATTTGGAGGGAATTCAGAGCTGTCCCCTCTGGAAAAGGGTTACATTTCATTTTCCACAATACAAAAAATCGTATTGGTCGTGTTGCCTATAGATTTCAAAGCATGAAATGCAAGTTTACTGTGTTTCTATTTCATTATGAATACTCTGCCTAAACTCTTTTTTGTATGGTGTCAGAATGCAAAATTCAGAAACGAAGAAGGCAAAACAAACACAAACCCAGAACAAGTTTAGCCAATTGCCTAGAAAAGTCCTGAATGCTGCCGATTATGTAAAACTGAAATTCCCATTCACACATGATTTGGAGGGAATTCAGAGCATTCCCCTCGGCAAAAGTGTTATATTTCATTTTCCAAAATACATAAACTTATCTTGGTTGTGTTGCCTGTAGATTTCGAAGCATGAAACGCCATTTCCTGTGTTATTTATTGCTTTGTGGACTCAGCCTAACCTCATTTTTGTATAGTGTCAGAATACAAAATTTGGAAAGGAAGAAGGTAAAACAAACACAAACCCAGAACAAATTTAGGCGATTGCCAAACAACAGACCTGAATGCTGACAATTGAACACACCAGAAAATCCCATTCACACTGCATTTGGAGGGAATTCAGAGCTGTCCCTTCGGCAAAAGTGTTATATTTCATTTTCTAAAACACATAACCTTATGTTGGTTGTGTTGCCTGTAGATTTCTAAGGATGAAACGGCAATTAGCTTTGTTTTTAATTTCATTATGAATACTCTGCCTAAACTCGTTTTTGTATGGTGTCAGAATGCAAAATTCAGAAAGGAAGAAGGCAAAACAAACACAAACCCAGAACAAATTGAGGCAATTGCCTTGCAGGAGACCTGAATGCTGCCGATTGAATACACCTGAAATTCCAATTCACACATGATTTGTAGGGAATTCAGAGCATTCCCCTCGGCAAAAGTGTTACATTTCATTTTCCAAAACACATAACCTTATCTTGGTTGTGTTGCCTGTAGTTTTCTAAGCATGAAACGCCGTTTCCTATGATATTTATTGCTTTGTGGTCTCTGCCTAACCTCATTTTTGTATGAGCTCAGAATACAAAATTTGGAAAGGAAGAAGGTAAAACAAACACAAACCCAGAACAAATTTAGGCGACTGCCAATCAAGAGATCTGAATGCTGCCGATTGAATACACTTGAAAATCTCATTCACAGTCGATTTGGAGGGGATTCAGAGCTGTCCCCTCTTGACAAGTGTTACATTTCATTTTCCAAACACATTACCTTATCTTGGTCGTGTTGCCTGTAGTTTTCTAAGCATGAAATGCCAATTTATTGTGTTTTGTATTTTATTATGAATACTTGGCCTAAACTCGTTTTGGGTGGTGTCAGAAGGCAACATTCAGAAAGGAAGTAGGCAATACAAACACACACCCAGAACAAATTCAAGCAATTGCCAATCAAGAGACCTGAATTTTGACAATTGAATACACCTGAAAATCCCATTCACGCTGGATTTGGAGCAAATTCAGAGATGTCCCTTTGGCAAAAGTGTTATATTTCATTTTCCAAAACACATAACATTATCTTGGTTGTGTTGCCTGTAGATTTCTATGCATGAAACCCTGATTTGCTTTTTTTTATTGCAATATGTATACTCTGCCTAAACTCATTTTGTATGTTGTCAGAATACAAAATTCAGAAAGGAGGAAGGCAAAACAAACACAAACCCAGAACTAATTGAGGCAATTGCCAATCAGGAGACCTGAATGCTGCCGATTTAATACACCTGAAAATCCCATTCACAGTCGATTTGTAGGGAATTCAGATCTGTCCCCTCGGCAAAAGTGTTACATTTCATTTTCCAAAACACAAAAACTCATCTTCGTCTTGTTGCCTATACATTTCTAAGCATGAAATGCAAGTTTACTGTGTTTTGTATTTTATTATGAATAATCTGCCTAAACTCGTTTTTGTATGGTGTCAGAATGCAAAATTCAGAAAGGAAGACGGCAAAACAAACACAAACCCAGAACTAATTGAGGAAATTGCCTACCAGCAGACCTGAATGCTCTCGATTGAATACACCTGAAACTCTCATTCACACTCGATTTGGAGGGGATTCAGAGCTGTCCCCTCTGGAAAAGGGTTACACTTCATTTTCCAAAACACATTACCTTATCTTGGTCGTGTTGCCTGTAGATTTCTACGCATGAAAAGCCAATTTGCTTTGTTGTTTTTTTCATTATGAATACTCTTCCTAAACTATTTTTTATGGTGTCAGAATACAAAATTCAGAAAGGAAGAAAGTAAAACAAACACAAACCCAGAACAAATTTAGGCAATTGCCAATCAAGAGACCTGAATGCTGCCGATTGAATACACCTGAAAATGCCATTCACACTCGATTTGAAGGGAATTCAGAGCTGCCCCTCTGGACAAGGGTTACATTTCATTTTCCAAAACACATAACCTTATGTTGGTCATGTTGCCTGTAGATTTCTAAGCATGAAACGCCATTTCCTGTGTTATGTATTGCTTTGTGGACTCTGCCTAACCTCATTTTTTATGGTGTCAGAATACAAAATTTGGAAAGGAAGAAGGTAAACAAACACAAACCCAGAACAAATTTATGCGATTGCCAATCAAGAGACCTGAATGCTGCCGATTAAATACACCTGAAAATCTCATTCACACTTGATTTTTAGGGGATTCAGAGCTGTCACCTCTTGACAAGTGTTACATTTCATTTTCCAAACACATCACCTTATCTTGGTCGTTTTGCCTGTAGATTTCTTTTTTTTTTTTCTTTCTTTTTTTTTTTTTTTGAGAGGCAGAGTGGACAGTGAGAGAGAGAGACAGAGAGAAAGGTCTTCCTTTGCCGTTGGTTCACCCTCCAATGGCTGCCGCGGTTGGCGTGCTGCGGCCAGCACACCGCGCTCATCCGATGGCAGGAGCCAGGTGCTAGGTGCTTTTTCCTGGTCTCCCATGGGGTGCAGGGCCCAAGCACTTGGGCCATCCTCCACTGCACTCCTGGGCCACAGCAGAGGGCTGTCCTGGAAGAGGGGCAACAGGGACAGAATTCGGTGCCCCAACTGGGACTAGAACCCGGTGTGCTGGCGCCGCAAGGCGGAGGATTAGCCTGTAGAGCCACGGCGCCGGCCTGCCTGTAGATTTCTAAGCATGAAATGCCAATTTACTGTGTTTTGTATTTTATTATGAATACTTTGCCTAAACTCGTTTTGGGTGGTGTCAGAATACAAAATTCAGAAAGGAGGAAGGCGAAACAAACACAAACCCAGAACTAATTAGGCAATTGCCAATCAGGAGACCTGAATGCTGCCGATTGAATACACCTGAAGATCAAATTGACACTCGATTTAGAGGGAATTCAGAGCAGTCCCCTCGGCAAAAGTGTTACATTTCATTTTCCAAAAAACAAAAACTCATCTTGGTCTTGTTGCCTATACATTTCTAAGCATGAAATGCAAGTTTACTGTGTTTTGTATTGTATTATGAATACTCTGCCTAAACTCATTTTTGTATGTTGTCAGAATGCAAAATTCAGAAAGGAAGACGGCAAAACAAACACAAACCCAGAACAAATTTAGGCGATTGCCAAACAACAGACCTGAATGCTGCCGATTGTATACACCTGCAATTCCCATTCACACACGATTTGGAGGTAATTCAGAACTGTCCCCTCGGCAAAAGTGTTATATTTCATTTTACAAAACACATAACCTTATGTTGGTCATGTTGCCTGTAGATTTCTAAGCATGAAATGCCAATTTGCTTTATTTTTTATTTCATTATGAATACTCTGCCTAAACTCATTTTTGTATGGTGTCAGAATGCAAAACTCAGAAAGGAAGAAGGCAAAACAAACACAAACCCAGAACAAATTGAGGCAATTGCCTAGCAGGAGACCTGAATGCTGCCGATTGAATACTCCTGAAAATCCCATTCGCACATGATTTGTAGGGAATTCAGAGCATTCCCCTCGGCAAAAGTGTTATATTTCATTTTCCAAAACACATAACCTTATCTTGGTCGTGTTGCCTGTAGATTTCTAAGCATGAAACGCCAATTTCCTTTGTTTTTTATTTCATTATGAATACTCTGCCTAAACTCGTTTTTGTATGGTGTCAGAATACAACATTCAGAAAGGAAGAAGGCAAAACAAACACAAACCCAGAACAAATTGAGGCAATTGCCTAGCAGGAGACCTGAATGCTGCCGATTGAGTACACCTGAAAATCCCATTCACGCTCGATTTGAAGGGAATTCAGAGCTGTCCCCTCTGGAAAAGGGTTACATTTCATTTTCCAAAACACAAAACCTCATCTGGGTCGTTTTGCTTGTAGATTTCTAAGCATAAAATGCCAATTTCCTGAGTTTTGCATATTATTATGAATACTCTGCCTAAACTCATTTTTGTATGGTGTCAGAATACAAAATTCAGAAAGGAAGAAAGTAAAACAAACACAAACCCAGAACAAATTGAGGCAATTCCCAATCAAGAGACCTGAATGCTGACGATTTTATACACCTGAAAATCCCATTGACACTCGATTTAGAGGGAATTCAGAGCTGTCCCCTCTGGAAAAAGTTTACATTTCATTTTTCAAAATACAAAAATCATCTTGGTCGTGTTGCCTATAGTTTTCTAAGCAAGAAATGCAAGTTTACTGTATTTTCTATTTTATTATGAATACTCTGCCTAAACTCGTTTTTGTATGGTGTCAGAATACAACATTCAGAAAGGAAGAAGGCAAAACAAACACAAACCCAGAACTAATTGAGGCAATTGCCTAGCAGGAGACCTGAATGTTTTAGATTGAATACACCTGAAATTCCCATTCACACACAATTTGGAGGGAATTCAGAGCTGTCCCCTCGGCAAAAGTGTTATATTTCATTTTCCAAAAAACATAACCTTATGTTGGCCATGCTTCCTGTAGATTTCTAAGCATGAAATGCCAATTTCCTTTGTTTTTTATTTCATTATGAATACTCTGCTTAACTCGTTTTTGTATGGTGTCAGAATACAAAATTCAGAAAGGAAGAAGGCAAAGCAAACACAAACCCAGAACAAATTTAGGCAATTGCCTAGCAAGAGACCTGAATGCTGCCGTTGAATACACCTGAAATTCCCATTCACACATGATTTGGAGGGAATTCAGAGCATTCCCCTCGGCAAATGTGTTACATTTCATTTTCCAAAATCATAACCTTATCTTGGTCTTGTTTCCTGTAATTTCTAAGCATGAAACGCCATTTCCTGTGTTATTTATTGCTTTGTGGACTCTGCCTAACCTCATTTTTGTATGGTGTCAGAATACAAAATTTGGAAAGGAAGAAGGGAAAACCAAAACAAACCCAGAACAAATTTAGGCGATTGCCTAGCAGGAGACCTGAATGCTACCAATTGAATACTCCTGAAATTCTCATTCACACTCGATTTGGAGGGGATTCAGACCTGTCCCCTCTTGACAAGTGTTACATTTCAGTTTTAAACACATTACCTTATCTTTGTCGTTTTGCCTGCAGATTTCTAAGCATGAAATGCCAATTTACTGCGTTTTGTATTTTATTATGAATACTTTGCCTAAACTCGTTTTGTGTGGTGTCAGAATACAACATTCAGAAAGGAAGAAGGCAAAACAAATACAAAACCAGAACAAATTTAGCCAATTGCCTAGCAGGAGACCTGAATGCTGCCGATTGAATACACCTGAAAATCCCATTCACACATGATTTGGAGGGAATTCAGAGCTGTCCCTTTGGCAAAAGTGTTATATTTCATTTTCCAAAACACATAACCTTATCTTGGTCGTGTTGCCTGTAGATTTCTAAGCATGAAACGCCAATTTCCTTTGTTTTTTATTTCATTATGAATACTCTGCCTAAACTCGTTTTTGTATGGTGTCAGAATACAACATTCAGAAAGGAAGAAGGCAAAACAAACACAAACCCAGAACAAATTTAGGCAATTGCCTAGCAGGAGACCTGAATGCTGCCGATTGAGTACAACTGAAAATCCCATTCATGCTCGATTTGAAGGGGATTCAGAGCTGTCCCCTCTGGAAAAGGGTTACATTTCATTTTCCAAAACACAAAACCTCATCTGGGTTGTTTTGCTTGTAGATTTCTAAGCATAAAATGCCAATTTCCTGAGTTTTGCATATTATTATGAATACTCTGCCTAACTCATTTTTGTTTGGTGTCAGAATACAAAATTCAGAAAGGAAGAAAGTAAAACAAACACAAACCCAGAACAAATTGAGGCAATTCCCAATCAAGAGACCTGAATGCTGACGAATTTATACACCTGAAAATCCCATTGACACTTGATTTAGAGGGAATTCAGAGCTGTCCCCTTCGGAAAAATTTACATTTCATTTTTCAAAATACAAAAATCATCTTGGTCCTGTTGCCTGTAGTTTTCTAAGCATGAAATGCAAGTTTACTGTGTTTTCTATTTTATTATGAATACTCTGCCTAAACTCGTTTTTGTATGGTGTCAGAATACAAAATTCAAAAAGGAAGAAGGCCAAACAAACACAAACCCAGAACATATTTAGGCAATTGCCTAGCAAGAGACCTGAATGCTGCCATTGAATACACCTGAAATTCCTATTCACACTCCATTTGGAGGGAATTCAGAGCTGTCCCCTCGGCAAAAGTGTTATATTTCATTTTCCAAAAAACATAACCTCATGTTGGCCATGTTGCCTGTAGATTTCTAAGCATGAAATGCCAATTTCCTTTATTTTTTATTTCATTATGAATACTCTGCTTAACTCGTTTTTGTATGGTGTCAGAATACAAAATTCAAAAAGGAAGAAGGCCAAACAAACACAAACCCAGAACATATTTAGGCAATTGCCTAGCAAGAGACCTGAATGCTGCCATTGAATACACCTGAAATTCCTATTCACACTCCATTTGGAGGGAATTCAGAGCTGTCCCCTCTTGACAAGTGTTACATTTCATTTTTCAAACACAATACCTTACCTTGGTTGTGTTGCCTGTAGATTTCTAAGCATGAAATGCCAATTTCCTTTGTATTTTATTTCATTATGAATACTCTGCTTAACTCGTTTTTGTATGGTGTCAGAATACAAAATTCAAAAAGGAAGAAGGCAAAACAAACACAAACCCAGAACATATTTAGGCAATTGCCTAGCAAGAGACCTGAGTGCTGCCGATTGTATACACCTGAAATTCCCATTCACACTCTATTTGGAGGGAATTCAGAGCTGTCCCCTCTGGAAAAACGTTACATTTCATTTTCCAAAACACAAAACTCAACTTGGTCTAGTTGCCTGTAGATTTCTAAGCATGAAACACCATTTCCTGTGTTATTTATTGCTTTGTGGACTCAGCCTAACTTCATTTTTGTATGGTGTCAGAATACAAAATTTGGAAAGGAAGAAGGTAAAACAAACACAAACCCAGAACAAATTGAGGCAATTGCCTAGCAGGAGACCTGAATGCTCCCAATTGAAGACACCTGAAAATCTCATTCACACTCGATTTGGAGGGGATTCAGAGCTGTCCCCTCTTGACAAGTGTTACATTTCATTTTCCAAACACAATACCTTACCTTGGTCGTGTTGCCTGTAGATTTCTAAGCATAAAATGCAATTTACTGTGTTTTGTATTTAATTATGAATGATCTGCCTAAACTCGTTTTTGTATGGTGTCAGAATACAACATTCAGAAAGGAAGAAGGCAAAACAAACTCAAACCCAGAACAAAATTAGGCAATTGCCAATCAAGAGACCTGAATGCTGCCGATTGAATACACCTGAAAATCCCATTCACAGTCGATTTGGAGGGGATTCAGAGCTGTCCCCTCTTAACAAGTGTTACATTTCATTATCCAAAATACAAAAAATCCTGTTAGTCCTGTTGCCTGTACATTTCTAAGCATGAAATGCAAGTTTACTATGTTTTGTATTTTATTATGAATACTTTGCCTAAACTCGTTTTGGGTGGTGTCAGAATACAAAATTCAGAAAGGAAGAAGGCAAAAGAAACACAAACCCAGAACAAATTGAGGCAATTTCCTAGCAGGAGACCTGAATGCTGACGATTGTATGCACCTGAATTTCCCATTCTCACATGATTTGGAGGGAATTCAGAACATTCCCCTTGGCAAAAGTGTTATATTTCATTTTCCAAAACACATAACCTTATCTTGGTCGTGTTGCCTGTAGATTTCTAAGCATGAAACACCAATTTCCTTTGTTTTGTATTTCATTATGAATACTCTGCCTAAACTCGTTTTTGTATGGTGTCAGAATACAAAATTCAGAAAGGAAGAAGGCAAAACAAACAGAATCCCAGAACAAATTGTGCCAGTTGCATAGCAGGAGACCTGATGTTTTAGATTGAATACACCTGCAATTCCCATTCGCACATGATTTGGAGGGAATTCAGAGCTGTCCCCTCAGCAAAAGAGTTATATTTCATTTTTCAACACATAACCTTATGTTGGTCTTGTTGCCTGTAGAATTCTAAGCATGAAATGCCATTTTACTTTGTTTTTTATTTCATTATGAATACTCTGCCTAAACTCGTTTTTGTATGGTGTCAAAACAAAATCCAGAAACGAAGAAGGCAAAACAAACACAAAACCAGAACAAATTTAGCCAATTGCCTAGCAGGAGACCTGAATGCTACCGATTGTATACACCTGAAATTCCCATTCACACATGATTTGGAGGGAATTCAGAGCATTCCCCTCGGCAAAAGTGTTACATTTCATTTTCCAAAACACATAATCTTAAGTTGGTCTTGTTTCCTGTAATTTCTAAGCATGAAACGCCATTTCCTGTGTTATTTATTGCTTTGTGGACTCTGCCTAACCTCATTTTTGTATGGTGTCAGAATACGAAATTTGGAAAGGAAGAAGGGAAAACCAACACAAACCCAGAACAAATTTAGGCGATTGCCTAGCAGGAGACCTGAATGCTACCAATTGAATACTCCTGAAAATCTCATTCACACTCGATTTGGAGGGGATTCAGACCTGTCCCCTCTTGACAAGTGTTACATTTCAGTTTTAAACACATTACCTTATCTTTGTCGTTTTGCCTGCAGATTTCTAAGCATGAAATGCCAATTTACTGCGTTTTGTATTTTATTATGAATACTTTGCCTAAACTCGTTTTGTGTGGTGTCAGAATACAACACTCAGAAAGAAAGAAGGCAAAACAAACACAATCCCAGAACTAATTGAGGCAATTGCCTAGCAGGAGACCTGAATGCTGCCGATTGAATACACCTGAAAATCCCATTCACACATGATTTGGAGGGAATTCAGAGCTGTCCCTTTGGCAAAAGTGTTATATTTCATTTTCCAAAACACATAACCTTATCTTGGTCGTGTTGCCTGTAGATTTCTAAGCATGAAACGCCAATTTACTTTGTTTTTTATTTCATTATGAATACTCTGCCTAAACTCGTTTTCGTTTTTGTATGGTGTCAGAATACAAAATTTAGAAAGGAAGAAGGTGAAACAAACACAAACCCAGAACAAATTGAGGCAATTCCCTAGCAAGAACGCTGCCGATTGAGTACACCTGCAATTCCCATTCACACTTGATTTGAAGGGAATTCAGAGCTGTCCCCACTGGAAAAGGGTTACATTTCATTTTCCAAAACACATAACCTTATCTTGGTCTTTTAGCTTGTAGATTTCTAAGCATAAAATGCCAATTTACTGAGTTTTGTATATTATTATGAATACTCTGCCTAAACTCATTTTTGTATGGTGTCAGAATACAAAATTCAGAAAGGAAGAAAGTAAAACAAACACAAACCCAGAACACGTTTTGGCAATTGCCAATCAAGAGAACTGAATGCTGACGATTTTATACATCTGAAAATCCCATTGACACTCGATTAAGAGGGAATTCAGAGCTGTCCCCTCTGGAAAAGGGTTACATTTCATTTTCCAAAATCATATAACCTTATCTTGGTTGTGTTGTCTGCATATTTTTAAGGATAAAATGCCAATTTCCTGAGTTTTGATTTTATTATGAATACTCTGCCTAAACTTGTTTTTGTATGGTGTCAGGATACAAAATTCAGAAAGGAAGAAGGCAAACCAAACACTAACCCAGAACACGTTTAGGCAATTGCCAATCAAGAGACCTGAATGCGGACGATTTTATATTCCTGAAAATCAGATTGACACTAGATTTAGAGGGAAATCAGAGCAGTCTCCTCTGGAAAAGGGTTACATTTCATTTTTCAAAATACAAAAAATCATCTTGGTCGTATTGCCTGTAGATTTCTAAGCATGAATTGCAAGTTTACTGTGTTTTGTATTTTATTATGAATACTCTGCCTAAACTCGTTTTGTGTGGTGTCAGAATACAAAATTCAGAAACGAAGAAGGCAAAACAAACACAAACCCAGAACAAATTGAGGCAATTGCCTACCAGGACACCTGAATGCTCTCGATTGAATATACCTGAAATTCCCATTCACACATGATTTGGAGGGAATTCAGACCTGTCCCCTCAGCAAAAGGGTTACATTTCATTTTACACAGCACATAACCTTATGTTGGTCGTGTTGCCTGTAGAATTCTAAGCATGAAACGCCAATTTGCTTTGTTTTTTATTTCATTATGAATACTCTGCCTAAACTCGTTTTTGTATGGTGTCAGAATACAAAATTCAGAAAGCAAGAAGGCAAAACAAACACAAACACAGAACAAATTGAGGCAATTGCCTAGCAGGAGACCTGAAAGCTACCGATTGAATACACCTGAAAATCTCATTCACACTCGATTTGGAGGGGATTCAGAGCTGTCCCCTCTTTACAAGTGTTACATTTCATTTTCCAAACAGATAACGTTATCTTGGTCGTGTTGCCTGTAGATTTCTAAGCATGAAATGCCAATTTACTGTGTTTTGTATTTTATTATGAATACTCTGCCTATGCTCGTTTTTGTATGGTGTCAGAATACAAAATTCAGAAAGGAAGAAGGCAAAACAAATACAAACCCAGAACAAATTTAGCCAATTGCCTAGCAGGAGACCTGAATGCTGCCGATTGTATACACCTGCAATTCCCATTCACACATGATTTGGAGGGAATTCAGAGCATTCTTCTCTGCAAAAGTGTTCCATTTCATTTTCCAAAACACATAACGTTATCTTGGTCTTGTTGCCTGTAGATTTCTAAGCATGAAACACCAATTCCTGTGTTATTTGTTGCTTTTTGGACTCTGCCTAACCTCATTTTTGTACGGTGTCAGAATGAAAATGCAGAATGGGAGAAGGTAACACAAACACAAACCGAGAACAAATTTAGGCAATTGCCTAGCAGGAGACCTCAATGCTGTCGATTTAATACACCTGAAAATCCCATTGACACTCGATTTAGAGGGAATTCAGAGCTGTCCCCTCTGGACAAGGGTTACATTTCATTTTTCAAAATAGAAAAATCATCTTGGTCGTGTTGCCTGTAGATTTCTAAGCATGAATTGCAAGTTTACTGTGTTTTGTATTTCATTATGAATACTCTGCCTGAACTCGTTTTTGTATGGTGTCAGAATGCAAAATTCTGAAAGGAAGAAGGCAAAACAAACACAAACCCAGAACAAATTGAGGCAATTGCCTAACAGGAGATTGAATGCTGCCGATTGAATATACCTGAAATTCCCATTCACACATGATTTGGAGGGAATTCAGAGCTGTCCCCTCGGCAAAAGATTTATATTTCATTTTTCAAAACACATAACCTTATCTTGGTCGTGTTGCCTGTAGATTTCTAAGCATGAATTGCAAGTTTACTGTGTTTTTTATTTCATTATGAATACTCTGCCTAAACTCATTTTTGGATGGGGTCACAATACAAAATTTCGAAAGAGGAAGGATAAACAATCACAAACCCAGAACAAATTGAAGCAATTGCCTAGCAGGAGACCTGAATGCTGCCGATTGAATACTCCTGAAAATCCCATTCACACACGAATTTGAGGTGATTCTGAGCTGTCCCCTCTGTACAAGGGTTACATTTGATTTTCCAAAACACAAAAACTCATCTTGGTCTTGTTGCGTGTAGATTTCTAAGCATGAAACGCCATTTCTTGTATTATTTATTGCTTTGTGGACTCTGCCTAACCTCATTTTTGTATGGTGTAAGAATACAAAATTCAGAAAGGAAGAAGGCAAAACAAACACAAACCCAGAACAAATTGAGGCTATTGCCCACCAGGAGAACTGAATGATGACAATTGTATACACCTGAACATCTCATTCACACTGGATTTGGAGGGAATTCAGAGCTGTCCCTCGGCAAAAGTGTTATATTTCATTTTCCAAAACACATAACCATATGTTGGTTGTGTTGCCTGTAGATTTCTAAGCATGAAACGCCAATTTGCTTTGTTTTTTATTTCATTATGAATACTCTGCCTAAACTCGTTTTTGTATGGTGTCAGAATGCAAAATTTGGAAAGGAAGAAGGCAAAACAAACACAAACCCAGAACAAATTGAGGCAATTGCCTAGCAGGAGACCTGAATGCTGCCTATTGTATACACCTGAAAATATCATTCACACTCGATTTTGGAGGGAATTCAGAGCTGTCCCCTCGCCAAAAGTGTTATATTTCACTTTCCAAATCACATAACCTTATGTTGGTTGTGTTGCCTGTAGATTTCTAAGCATGAAACGCAAATTTGCTTTGTTTTTTATTTCATTATGAATACTCTTCCTAAACTCGTTTTTGTATGGTGTCAGAATGCAAAATTCAGAAAGGAAGAAGGCAAAACAAACACAAACCCAGAACAAATTGAGGCAATTGCCTAGCAGGAAACCTGAATGCTGCCGATGGAATACACCTGAAAATCCCATTCACACTCGATTTGAAGGGAATTCAAAGCTGTCCCCTTAGGAAAAGTTTTACATTTCATTTTCCAAAACACATAACCTTATCTTGGTCGTGTTGCCTGTAGATTTTTATGCATGAAACGCCAATTTGCTTTGTTTTTTATTTCATTATGAATACTCTGCCTAAACTCGTTTTTGTATGGGGTCAGAATACAAAATTGGGAAAGGAAGAAGGCAAAACAAACACAAACCCAGAACAAATTGAGGCAATTGCCTACCAGGAGACCTGAATGCTGACGATTGTATACACCTGAAATTCCCATTCACACATGATTTGGAGGGAATTCATAGCATTCCCCGGCAAAAGTTTTACATTTCATTTTCCAATTCACATAACCTTATCTTGGTCGTGTTGCCTGTAGATTTCTAAGCATGAAACGCCGTTTCCTGTGTTATTTATTGCTTTGTGGACTCTGCCTAACCTCATTTTTGTATGGTGTCAGAATGCAAAATGCAGAAAGGAAGAAGGTAACACAAACACAAACCCAGAACTAATTGAGGCAATTGCCGAGCAGGAGACCTGAATGCTGCCGATTGTATACACCTGAAATTCCCATTCATACTCGATTTGAAGGGAATTCAGAGCTGTCCCCTTTGTAAAAGTTTTGCATTTCATTTTCCAAAACACATAACCTTATCTTGGTCATGTTGCCTGCAGATTTCTAAGCATGAAACGCTGTTTCCTGTGTTATTTATAGCTGTCGACTCTGCCTAACCTCATTTTTGTATGGTGTCAGAATACAAAATTTGGAAAGGAGAAGGTAAAACAAACACAAACCCAGAACAAATTGAGGCAATTGCCTAGCAGGAGACCTGAATGCTGCCGATGGAATACACCTGAAAATCCCATTCACACTCAATTTGAAGGGAATTCAGAGCTGTCCCCTCTGGAAAAGGGTTACATTTCATTTTCAAAAACACATAACCATATCTTCGTCCTGTTGTCTCTAGATTTATAAGGATAAAATGCCAATTTCCTGAGTTTTGATTTTATTATGAATACTCTGACTAAACTCGTTTTTGTATACTGTCAGAATGCAAAATTCAGAAAGGAAGAAGGCAAAACAAACACAAACCCAGAACAAATTTAGGAAATTGCCTACCAGAGGAACTGAATGCTAACAATTGAATACACCTGAAAATCTCACTCACACACAATTTGGAGGGAATTCAGAGCTGTTCCTTTGGCAAAAGTGTTATATTTAATTTTCCAAAACACATAACCTTATCTTGGTCGTGTTGCCTGTAGATTTCTAAGCATGAAACGCCAATTTGCTTTGTTTTTTATTTCATTATGAATACTCTGCCTAAACTCGTTTTTGTATGGCGTCAGAATGCAAAATTCAGAAAGGAAGAAGGCAAAACAAACACAAACCCAGAACAAATTGAGGCAATTGCCTAGCAGGAGACCTGAATGCTGACAATTGTATACACCTGAAATTCCCATTCATACATGATTTGGAGGGAATTCATAGCATTCCCCACGGCAAAAGTGTTACATTTCATTTTCCAAAACACATAACCTTATCTTGGTCGTGTTGCCTGTAGATTTCTAAGCATGAAACGCCGTTTCCTGTGTTATTTATTGCTTTGTGTACTCTGCCTAACCTCATTTTTGTATGGTGTCAGAATGCAAAATGCAGAAAGGAAGAAGGTAACACAAACACAGACCCAGAACTAATTGAGGCAATTGCCGAGCAGGAGACCTGAATGCTGCCGATTGTATACACCTGAAATTCCCATTCACACTCGATTTGAAGGGAATTCAGAGCTGTCCCCTTTGTAAAAGTTTTGCATTTCATTTTCCAAAACACATAATCTTATCTTGGTCGTGTTGCCTGTAGATTTCTAAGCATGAAACGCTGTTTCCTGTGTTATTTATAGCTGTCGACTCTGCCTAACCTCATTTTTGTATGGTGTCAGAATACAAAATTTGGAAAGGAAGAAGGTAAAACAAACACAAACCCAGAACAAATTGAGGCAATTGCCTAGCAGGAGACCTGAATGCTGCCGATGGAATACACCTGAATATCCCATTCACACTCGATTTGTAGGGAATTCAGAGCTGTCCCCTCTGGAAAAGTGTTACACTTCATTTTCGAAAACACATAACCATATCTTGGTCCTGTTGTCTCTAGATTTATAAGGATAAAATGCCAATTTCCTGAGTTTTGATTTTATTATGAATACTCTGACTAAACTCGTTTTTGTATACTGTCAGAATGCAAAATTCAGAAAGGAAGAAGGCAAAACAAACACAAACCCAGAACAAATTTAGGAAATTGCCTACCAGGAGAACTGAATGCTAACAATTGAATACACCTGAAAATCTCATTCACACACAATTTGGAGGGAATTCAGAGCTGTCCCTTTGGCAAAAGTGTTATATTTCATTTTCAAAAACACATAACCATATGTTGGTTGTGTTGCCTGTAGATTTCTAAGCATGAAACGCCAATTTGCTTTGTTTTTTATTTCATTATGAATACTCTGCCTAAACTCGTTTTTGTATGGTGTCAGAATGCAAAATTCAGAAAGGAAGAAGGCAAAACAAACACAAACCCAGAACAAATTGAGGCAATTGCCTAGCAGGAGACCTGAATTCTGACAATTGTATACACCTGAAATTCCCATTCACACATGATTTGGAGGAATCCAGAGCATTATCCTCTGCAAAAGTGTTACATTTCATTTTCCAAAACACAAAACCTTATCTTGGTTGTGTTGCCTGTAGATTTGTAAGCATGAAACTGTTGTACCTGAGCGAGTGCAAACAAAGGAGCTCCACACATTGATAAAATTTGATGGTCCTTTATTGCCGGCGGTGGAGAGTGGGCTCATGCCCTAAAGAACTCTCGACCCTGACGCCCAAAGTAACAGGGTTTATAAAGGCAAAAAAACACAAAATCGGGAGGGGAATTCATGGTTGCTAGGAACAGGGGTAATACATGGTTACCGGGGTCAAGCTGACCTAAAACCTATGCAAAACTAGTATTAATTATAATCTTGACAATACCAGTTACAATCTTATAATCCTGACATTAATCCAGGTATTGGTTAGGGCATAGACAAATTACATTTTTATCATTAACCCAGGTGTAACCTTTCTACTTTAAAGCTTGAACAATTATGTTAGGGGGTTTCTATACTCTGCCAAGGGTGATGTAGTGCACTGCTATTGTCCGACTATTTGAGATCATAGTTTCAGACCAGAGTCTCACGGGGGGGGGGGGGGGGGTGCTTTCCCAGAATGGAGTCTAAACTGCTCCAAAATGGAGTCCCTACTGTCAAGGTGCTACTTCAAAACGCCAATTGCCTTTGTTTTTTATTTCATTATGAATACTCTGCCTAAATCGTTTTTGTATGGTGTCAGAATGCAAAATTCAGAAAGGAAGAAGGCAAAACAAACACAAACCCAGAACAAATTTAGGCGATTGCCTAGCAGGAATTCTGAATGCTGCCGATGGAATACACCTGAAAATCCCATTCACACTCAATTTGAAGGGAATTCAGAGCTGTCCCCTTAGGAAAAGTTTTACATTTCATTTTCCAAAACACATAACCTTATCTTGGTCGTGTTGCCTGTAGATTTCTAAGCATGAAACGCCAATTTCCTTTGTTTTTTATTTCATTATGAATACTCAGCCTAAACTCGTTTTTGTATGGGGTCAGAATACAAAATATGGAAAGGAAGAAGGCAAAACAAACACAAACCCAGTACAAATTTAGCCAATTGCCTAGCAAGAGACCTTAATGCTGCCGATTGTATAAACCAGAAATTCCCATTCACACATGATTTGGAGGGAATTCAGAGCATTGCCCTAGGCAAAAGTGTTATATTCAACTTTACGAAACCCATAACCTTATGTTGATTGTGTGGCCTGTAGATTTCTACCCATGAAACGCCAATTTGCTTTGTTTTTTATTTCATTATGAATACTCTGCCTAAACTCGTTTTTGTATGGGGTCAGAATACAAAATTCAGAAAGGAAGAAGGCAAAACAAACACAAACCCAGAACAAATTGAGGCAATTGCCAATCAAGAGACCTGAATGCTGCCAATGGAATACACCTGAAAATCCCATTCACACTCGATTTGAAGGGAATTCCGAGCTGTCCCCTCTGGAAAAGGGTTACATTTCATTTTCCAAAACACATAACCTAATCTTGGTTGTGTTGTCTGTAGATTTATAAGGATAAAATGCCAATTTCCTGAGTTTTGATTTTATTATGAATACTCAGCCTAAACTCGTTTTTGTATGGTGTCAGAATACAAAATTTGGAAAGGAAGAAGGCAAAACAAACACAAACCCAGAACAAATTGAGGCAATTGCCTAGCAGGAGACCTGAATGCTGCCGATTGTATACACCTGAAAATCCCATTCACACATGATTTTGAGGGAATTCTGAGCATTCCCCTCGGCAAAAGTGTTATATATCACTTTCCAAAACACATAACCTTATGTTGGTTGTGTTGCCTGTAGATTTCTAAGCATGAAACGCCAATTTGCTTTGTTTTTTTTTTCATTATGAATACTCTGCATAAACTCGTTTTTGTGTGGTGTCAGAATGCAAAATTCAGAAAGGAAGAGGCAAAACAATCACAAACCCAGAACAAATTGAGGCAATTGCCTAGCAGGAGACCTGAATGCTGCCGATTGTATACACCTGAAAATCCCATTCACACACGATCTGGAGGGAATTCAGAGCTGTCCCCTCTGGAAAAGGGTTACATTTCATTTACCAAAACACATAACCTTATCTTGGTCGTGTTGTCTGTAGATTTATAAGGATAAAATGTCAATTTCCTTTGTTTTTTTATTTCGTTATGAATACTCTGCCTATACTCATTTTTGTATGGTGTCAGAATGCAAAATTCAGAAAGGAAGAAGGCAAAACAAACACAAACCCAGAACTAATTGAGGCAATTGCAGAGCAGTAGAACTGAATGCTGACAATTGAATACACCTGAAAATCCCATTCACACTCGATTTGAAGGGAATTCAGAGCTGTCCCCTTTGTAAAAGTTTTGCATTTCATTTTCCAAAACACATAACCTTATCTTGGTCGTGTTGCCTGTAGATTTCTAAGCATGAAACGCTGTTTCCTGTATTATTTATAACTGTCGACTCTGCCTAACCTCATTTTTGTATGGTGTCAGAATACAAAATTTGGAAAGGAAGAAGGTAAAACAAACACAAACCCAGAACAAATTGAGGCAATTGCCTAGCAGGAGACCTGAATGCTGCCGATGGAATACACCTGAAAATCCCATTCACACTCGATTTGAAGGGAATTCAGAGCTGTCCCCTCTGGAAAAGGGTTACATTTCATTTTCTAAAACACATAACCATATCTTGGTCCTGTTGTCTCTAGAATTATAAGGATAAAATGCCAATTTCCTGAGTTTTGATTTTATTATGAATACTCTGACTAAACTCGTTTTTGTATACTGTCAGAATGCAAAATTCAGAAAGGAAGAAGGCAAAACAAACACAAACCCAGAACAAATTTAGGAAATTGCCTACCAGGAGAACTGAATGCTGACAATTGAATACACCTGAAAATCTCATTCACACACAATTTGGAGGGAATTCAGAGCTGTCCCTTTGGCAAAAGTGTTATATTTTGTTTTCCAAAACACATAACCATATGTTGGTTGTGTTGCCTGTAGATTTCTAAGCATGAAACGCCAATTTGCTTTGTTTTTTATTTCATTATAAATACTCAGCCTAAACTCGATTTTGTATGGGGTCAGAATACAAAATATGGAAAGGAAGAAGGCAAAACAAACACAAACCCAGTACAAAATAGCCAATTGCCTAGCAGGAGACCTGAATGCTGACAATTGGAAACACCTGAAATTCCCATTCACACATGATTTGGAGGGAATTCAGAGCATTGCCCTCGGCAAAAGTGTTATATTTCACTTTCCAAAACACATAACCTTATGTTGATTGTGTTGCCTGTAGATTTCTATGCAGGAAACGCCAATTTGCTTTGTTTTTTATTTCATTATGAATACTCTGCCTAAACTCGTTTTTGTGTGGTGTCAGAATGCAAAATTCAGAAAGGAAGAAGGCAAAACAATCACAAACCAAGAACAAATTTAGGCAATTGCCTAGCAGGAGACCTGAATGCTGCCGATTGTATACACCTGAAAATCCCATTCACACATGATTTGGAGGGAATTCAGAGCTGTCCCCTCTGGAAAAGGGTTATATTTCATTTACCAAAACACATAACCTTATCTTGGTCATGTTGCCTGTAGATTTCTAAGCATGAAACACCAATTTCCTTTGTTTTTTTTATTTCATTATGAATACTCTGCCTATACTCGTTTTTGTATGGTGTCAGAATGCAAAATTCAGAAAGGAAGAAGGCAAAACAAACACAAACCCAGAACAAATTGAGGCAATTGCCAATCAAGAGACCTGAATGCTGCCAATGGAATACACCTGAAATTCCCATTCACACACGATTTGGAGGGAATTCAGAGCTGTCCCCTCTGGAAAAGGGTTACATTTCATTACCAAATCACATAACCTTATCTTGGTCGTGTTGTCTGTAGATTTATAAGGATAAAATGCCAATTTCCTGAGTTTTGATTTTATTATGAATACTCTGCCTAAACTCGTTTTTGTATTGTGTCAGAATGCAAAATTCAGAAAGGAAGAAGGCAAAACAAACACAAACCCAGAACAAATTTAGGAAATTGCCTACCAGGAGAACTGAATGCTGACTATTGAATACACATGAAAATCTCATTCACACTGGATTTGGAGGGAATTCAGAGCTGTCCCCTTAGGAAAAGTTTTACATTTCATTTTCCAAAACACATAACATTATCTTGGTCGTGTTGCCTGTAGATTGCTAAGCATGAAACGCCAAATTCCTTTGTTTTATATTTCATTATGAATACTCTGCCTAAATTCATTTTTGTATGGGGTCAGAATACAAAATTTTGAAAGGAAGAAGGCAAAACAAACACAAATCCAGAGCAAATTTAGCCAATTACCTAGCAGGAGACCTGAATTCTGCCGATTGTATACACCTGAAATTCCCATTCACACATGATTTGGAGGGAATTCAGAGCATTCCCCTCGGCAAAAGTGTTACATTTCATTTTCCAAAACACATAACCTTATCTTGGTCGTGTTGCCTGTAGATTTCTAAGCATGAAACACCAATTTGCTTTGTTTTTTAATTCACTATGAATACTCTGCCTAAACTCGTTTTTGTATGGTTTCAGAATACAAAATTCAGAAAGGAAGAAGGCAAAACAAACACAAACCCAGAACAAATTTAGGCAATTGCCAATCAAGAGACCTGAATGCTGACGATCTTATACACCTGAAAATCTCATTCACACTCGATTTAGAGGGAAATCAGAGCTGTCCCCTCTGGAAAAGGGTTACATTTCTTTTTCAAAATACAAAAAATCATATTGGTCGTGTTGCCAGTAGATTTCTAAGCATGAATTGCAAGTTTACTGTGTTTTGTGTTTTATTATGAATACTCTGCCTAAACTCATTTTTGTATACTGTCAGAATGCAAAATTCAGAAAGCAAGATGGCAAAACTAAAACAAACCCAGAACAAATTGAGGCAATTGCCTACCAGGAGAACTGAATGCTGACGATTGTAAACCCCGGAAATTCCCATTCACACTTGATTTGGAGGGAATTCAGAGCTGTCCCCTCGGCAAAAGTGTTATATTTCATTTTCCAAAACACATAACCTTATCTTGGTCGTGTTGCCTGTAGATTTCTAAGCATGAAACGCCAATATTCTTTGTTTTTTATTTCATTATGAATACTCTTCCTAAACTCATTTTTGTATGGTTTCATAATAGAAAATTTGGAAAGGAAGACGGCAAAGCAAACACAAACACAGAACAAATTTAGGCAATTGCCAATCAAGAGACCTGAATGCTGCCGATTGAATACACCTGAAAATCCCATTCACACTCGATTTGGAGGTAATTCAGAGCATTCCCCTTGGCAAAAGTGTTACATTTCATTTTCCAAAACACAAAACCTTACTTTGGTCCTGTTGCCTGTAGATTTCTAAGCATGAAATGCCAATTTATTGTGTTTTGTACTTTATTATGAATACTTTCCCTAAACTCGTATTGTGTGGTTTCAGATTACAACATTCAGAAAGGAAGAAGGCAAAACAAACACAGACCCAGAACAAATTGACCCAATTGCCAATCAAGAGACCTGAATGCTGACAATTGAATACACCTGAAAATCCCATTCACAGTTGATTTGTAAGGAATTCAGAGCTGTCCCTTCAGCAAAAGTGTTATATTTCATTTTCCAAAACACATAACGTTATGTTGGTCGTGTTGCCTGTAGATTTCTAAGCATGAAACGGCAATTAGCTTTGTTTTTAATTTCATTATGAATACTCTGCCTAAACTCGTTTTTCTAAGGGGTCAGAATGCAAAATTCAGAAAGGAAGAAGGCAAAACAAACACAAACCCAGAACAAATTGAGGCAATTGCCTAGCAGGAGACCAGAATGCTGCCAATGGAATACACCTGAAAATCCCATTCACACTCGATTTGAAGGGAATTCAGAGCTCGCCCCTTTGGAAAAGGGTTACATTTCATTTTCCAAAACACAAAACCTTATCTTGGTCGTCTTGTCTGTAGATTTATAAGGATAAAATGCCAATTTCCTGAGTTTTGATTTTATTATGAATACTCTGACTAAACTCGTTTTTGTATGGTGTCAGAATACAAAATTCAGAAAGGAGGAAAGTAAAACAATCACAAAACCAGAACACGATTAGGCAATTGCCAATCAAGAGACCTGAAGGCTGACGATTTTATACACCTGAAAATCCCATTCACACATGATTTGGAGGGAATTGAGAGCTGTCCCCTCGGCAAAAGTGTTATATTTCATTTTCCAAAACACATAACCTTATCTTGGTTGTGTTGCCTGTAGATTTCTAAGCATGAAACGCCAATTTGCTTTGTTTTTTATTTCATTATGAATACTCTGCCTAAACTCGTTTTCGTATTTTGTCCGAATACAAAATTCAGAAAGGAAGAAGGCAAAACAAACACAAACCCAGAACAAATTGAGGCAATTGCCTAGCAGGAGACCTGAATGCTGCCGATTGAATACACCTGATAATCCCAATCACAGTAGATTTGGAGGGAATTCAGAGCTGTCCCCTCTGGAAAAGGGGTACATTTAATTTTCCAAAACACATAACATTATCTTGGTGGTTTTGCTTGTAGATTTCTAAGCATAAAATGCCAATTGCCTGAGTTTTGTATAATGTTATGAATACTCTGCCTAAACTCATTTTTGTATGGTGTCAGAATACAAAATACAGAAAGGAAGAAGGCAAAACAAACACAAACCCAGAACAGGCTTAGGCAATTGCAAATCAAGAGACCTGAAGGCAGACGATTTTATACAACTGAAAATCCCATTCACACTCTTTTTAGAGGGAATTCAGGGCTGTCCCCTGGAAAAGGGATACATTTCATTTTTCAAAATACAAAAATTATCTTGGTCTTGTTGCCTGTAGATTTCTAAGCATGAATTGCAAGTTTACTGTGTTTTGTATTTTTTTATGAATACTCTGCCTTAACTCGTCTTTGTATGGTGTCACAATGCAAAATTTAGAAATGAAGAAGCCAAAACAAACACAAACCCAGAACAAATTGAGGCAATTGCCTACCAGGAGAACTGAATGCTGACGATTGAATACACCTCAAAATCCCATTCATACTGGATTTGGAGGGAATTCAGAGCTGTCCCTTCGGCAAAAGTGTTATATTTCATTTTCCAAAACACATAACCTTATCTTGGTCGTGTTGCCCATAGATTTCTAAGCATGAAACGCCAATTTGCTTTGTTTTTTATTTCATTATGAATACTCTGCCTAAACCCGTTTTTGTATGGTGTCAGAATGCAAAATTCAGAAAGGAAGAAGGCAAAACAAACACAAACCCAGAACAAATTGAGGCAATTGCCTAGCAGGAACATGAATGCCTTCGATGGATACACCTGAAAATCCCATTCACACATGATTTGGAGGGAATTCAGAGCATTCCCCTCGGCAAAAGTGTTATATTTCTTTTTCCAAAACACATAACCTTATATTTGCCGTGTTGCCTGTAAATTTCTAAGCATGAAACTCCAATTTCCTTTGTTTTATAATTCACTATGAATACGCTGCTTAAACTCGTTTTTGTATGCTGTCAGAATACAGAAAATTCAGAAAGGAAGAAGGCAAAACAAACACAAACCCAGAACACGTTTAGGAAATTGCCAATCAAGAGACCTGAATGCTAACGATTTTATACACCTGAAAATCTCATTCACACTCGATTTAGAGGGAAATCAGAGCTTTCCCTTCTGGAATAGGGTTACATTTCATTTCTCAAAATACAAAAAATCATCTTGGTCGTGATGCCTGTAGATTTTTAAACATGAATTGCAAGTTTACTGTGTTTTGTGTTTTATTATGAATACTCTGCCAAAACTCGTTTTTGTATACTGTCATAATGCAAAATTCAGAAAGGAAGGAGGCAAAACAAACACAAACTCAGAAAAAATTTAGGCAATTGCCTACCAAGAGACCTGAATTCTGCCAATTGAATACACATGAAATTCCCATTCACACACGATATGGAGGGTATTCAGAGCTGTCGCCTTGGAAATGGGTTACATTTCATTTTCCAAGACACATAACCTTATCTTGGTCGTGTTGTATGTAGATTTTTAAGGATAAAATGCCAATTTCCTGAGTTTTGTATTTCATTATGAATACTCTGCCTAAACTCGTTTTTGTATTGTGTCAGAATACAAAATTCAGAAATGAAGAAGGTAAAACATACACAAACCCCGAACAAATTTAGCCTATTGCCTAGCAGGAGACCTGAATGCTGCCGATTGAGTATATCTGAAAATCCCATTCACACATGATTTGGAGGGAATTCAGAGCCGTCCCCTCTTGACAAGTGACACATTTCTTTTTCCAAACACATTACCTTATCTGGATCGGGTTGCCTGTAGATTTCTAAGCATGAAACACCATTTCCTGTGTTATTTATTGCTTTGTGGACTCTGCCTAACCTCATTTTTGTATGGTGTCAGAATACAAAATTTGGAAAGGAAGAAGGTAAAACAAACACAAACCCAGAACAAATTTAGTCAATAGCCTAGAAGGAGACCTGAATGCTACCGATTGAATACACCTGAAAATCTCATACACACTCGATTTGGAGGGGATTCAGAGCTGTCCCCTCGGCAAAAGTGTTATATTTCATTTTCCAAAACACATAACCTTACTATGGTCATGTTGCCTGTAGATTTCTAAGCATGAAATGCCAATTTACTGTGTTTTGTATTTTATTATGAATACTTTGCCTAAACTCGTTTTTGTATGGTGTCAGAATACAAAATTCAGAAAGGAAGAAGGCAAAACAAACACAAACCCAGAACAAATTTAGGCAATTGCCTACCAGGAGACCTGAATGCTGCCGATTGAATACACGTTAAATCTCATTCACACTCGATTTGGAGGGGATTCAGAGCTGCACCCTCTGGAAAAGAGTTACATTTCATTTTCCAAAACACATAACCTTATCTTGCTCGTGTTGCCTGTAGATTTCAACACATGAAAAGTCAATTTGCTTTGTTTTTTATTTCATTATGAATACTCTTCCTAAACTCATTTTTGTATGGTTTCATAATAGAAAATTTGGAAAGGAAGAAGGCAAAGCAAACACAAACACAGAACAAATTTAGGCAATTGCCAATCAAGAGACCTGAATGCTGCCGATTGAATACACCTGAAAATCCCATTCACACTGGATTTGGAGGGAAATCAGAGCTGTCCCCTCGGCAAAAGCGTTATATTTCATTTTCCAAAACACATAACCTTATCTTGCTCTTGTTGCCTGTAGATTTCTAAGCATGAAACGCCAATTTCCTTTGTTTTTTATTTCAATATGAATACTCTGCCTAAACTCGTTTTTGTATGGTGTCAGAATACAAAATACAGAAAGGAAGCAGGCAAAACATCACAAACCCAGAACAAATTGAGGCAATTGCCTAGCAGGAGACCTGAATGCTGCTGATTGAATACACCTGAAAATCCCATTCACACTCGATTTGAAGGAAATACAGAGCTGTCCCTTCTGAAATAGTGTTACATTTCATTTTCTAAAACACATAACCTTATCTTGGTTGTGATGCTTGTAGATTTCTAAGCATGAAATGACAATTTGCTTTGTTTTTTATTTCATTATGAATACTCTCCCTAAACTCATTTTTGTGTGGAGTCAGAATACAAAATTTGGAAAGGAAGAAGGTAAAACAAACACAAACCCAGAACAAATTGAGGCAATTGCCTACCAGGAGACCTGAATGCTGCCGATTGAATACACCTGAAAATCCCATTCACACTCGATTTGGAGGGAATTCAGAGCTGTCCCCTCTGGAAAAGGGTTATATTTCATTTTCCAAAACACAAAACCTTATCTTGGTCGTTTTGTCTGTAGATTTATAAGGATAAAATGCCAATTTCCTGAATTTTGTATTTTATTATAAACACTCTGCCTAAAATCGTTTTTGTATGGTGTCAGAAAGCAAAATTCAGAAAGGAAGAAGTCAAAACAAACACAAACCCAGAACACGTTTAGGTAATTGCCAATCAAGAGACCTGAATGCTGACGATTGTATACACCTAAAAAACCCATTGACACTCGATTTAGAGGGAAATCAGAGCTGTCCCCTTTGGAAAAGTGTTATATTTCATTTTTCAAAATACAAAAAATCATCTTGGTCCTGTTGCCTGTAGATTTCTAAGCATGAATTGCAATTTTATTGTGTTTTCTATTTTATTATGAATACTCTGCCTAAACTGGTTTTTGTATACTGTCAGAATGCAAAATTCAGAAAGGAAGATTGCAAAACAAACACAAACCCAGAACAAATTGAGGCAATTGCCTAGAAGGAGACCTGAATCCTGCCGATTGAATACACCTGAAAATCCCATTCACACTCGATTTGGAGGGAATTCAGAACTGTCCCCTCGGCAAAAGTGTTACATTGCATTTTCCAAAGTACAAAAAATCGTGTTAGTTCTGTTGATCTATATTTCTAAGCGTGAAATGCAAGTTTACTGTGTTTTGTATTTTATTATGAGTACTCTGTCTAAACTCGTTTTTGCATACTGTCAAAATGCAAAATTCAGAAAGGAAGAAGGCAAAACAAACACAAACCCAGAACAAATTGAGGCAATTGCCTACCAGGAGACCTGAATGTTTTAGATTGAATACACCTGCTATTCCCATTCACACACAATTTCGAGGTAATTCAGTGCTGTCCCTCGGCAAAAGAGTTATATTTCATTTTCCAAAACACATAATCTTCTGTTGGTCGTGTTGCCTGTAGATTTCTGAACATGAAACGCCAATTTCCTTTGTTTTTTATTTCATTATGAATACACTGCCTAAACTCGTTTTTGTATGGTGTCAGAATGCAAAATTCAGAAAGGAAGAAGGCAAAACAAACACAAACCCAGAACAGATTTATGCAATTGCCTAGCAGGAGACATGAATGCTGCCGATTGTATACACCTGAAAATCCCATTCACACATGATTTGGAGGGAATTCAGAGCTGTCCCCTCTGGAAAAGTGTTACATTTCCTTTTTCAAAATACAAAAAATCATCTTGGTCGTGTTGCCTGTAGATTTCTAAGCATGAATTGCAAGTTTACTGTGTTTTGTATTTTATTATGAATACTCTGCCTAAACTCGTTTTTGTGTGGTGTCAGAATGCAAAATTCAGAAAGGAAGAAGGCAAAACAAACACAAACCCAGAACAAATTGAGGCAATTGCCTAGCAGGAGACCTGAATGCTCTCGATTGAATACACCTGAAACTCTCATTGACACTTGATTTGGAGAGGATTCAGAGCATTCCCCTCGGCAAAAGTGTTACATTTCATTTTCCAAAACTAATAACCTTATCTCGGTCCTTTTGCTTGAATATTTCTAAGCATAAAATGCCAGTTTACTGAATTTTGTATATTATTATGAATACTCTGCCTAAACTCATTTTTGTATGGTTTCAGAATACAAAATTCAGAAAGGAAGAAAGTAAAACAAACACAAACCCAGAACAAATTTAGGCAATTGCCAATCAAGAGACCTGAATGCTGACGATTTTATACACGTGAAAATCCCATCCACACTCGATTAAGAGGGAATTCAGAGCTGTCCCCTCTGGAAAAGGGTTACATTTCATTATCAAAATACAAAAAATCATTTTGGTCGTGTCTCTGTAGATTTCTAAGCATGAATTGCTCGATTATTGTGTTTTGTATTTTATTATGAATACTCTGCCTAAACTCGATTTTGTATGGTGTCAGAATGCAAAATTCAGAAAGGAAGAAGGCAAAACAAACACAAACCAAGAACAAATTGAGGCAATTGCCTACCAGGAGACCCTATTGCTCTCAATTGAATACACCTGAAATTCGAATTCACACTGGATTTGGAGGGAATTCAGAGCTGTCCCCTCGGCAAAAGTGTTATACTTCATTTTCCAAAACACATAACCTTATCTTGGTCGTGTTGCCCGTAGATTTCTAAGCATGAAACGCCAATTTGCTTTGTTTTTTTATTTCATTATGAATACTCTGCCTAAACTCGTTTTTGTATGGGGTCAGAATACAACATTCAGAAAGGAAGAAGGCAAAACAAACACAAACCCAGAACAAATTGAGGCAATTGCCTAGCAGGAACCTGATTGCTGCCGATGCAATACACCTGAAAATCCCATTCAAGCTCGATTTGAAGGGAATTCAGAGTTGTCCCCTCTTGACAAGTGTTACATTACATTTTCTAAACATATTACCTTATCTCGGTCGGGTTGCCTGTAGATTTCTAAGCATGAAACACCATTTCCTGTGTTATTTATTGCTTTGTGGACTCTGCCTAACCTCATTTTTGTATGGTGTCTGAATACAAAAATCACAAAGGAAGTAGGTAAAACAAACACAATCCCAGAACAAATATAGGCGATTGCCAATCAAGAGACCTGAATGCTACCGATTGAATACACCTGAAAATCCCATTCACACTCGATTTGAAGGGGATTCAGAGCTATCCCCTCTGGAAAAGGGTTACATTTCATTTTCCAAAACACATAACCTTATCTTGGTCGTGTTGCCTGTAGATTTCTAAGCACGAAACGCTGTACCTCTGTTATATTTTGCATCATGGATACTCTGCCTAAATTCGCTTTTGTATGGTGTCAGAATACAAAATTCAGAAAGGAAGAAGGCAAAACAAACACAAACCCAGAACAAATTCAGGCAATTGCCAATCAAGAGACGTGAATGCTGCCGATTGAATACTCCTGAAAATCTCATTCACACATGATTTGGAGGGAATTCAGAGCTGTCCCCTCTTGACAAGTGTTACATTTCATTTTCCAAAACACATAACCTTATCTTGGTTGGGTTGTCTGTAAATTTCTAAGCAGGAAATACCAATAAATTGTGTTTTGTATTGTATTATGAATACTTTGCCTAAACTCATTTTGTGTGGTGTCAGAATACAAAATTCAGAAAGGAAGAAGGCAAAACAAACACAAACAAAGAACCAATTGAGGCAATTGCCAATCAAGAGACCTGAATGCTGACAATTGAATACACCTGAAAATCCCATTCACACTGGATTTGGAGGGAATTCAGAGTTGTCCCTTCGGCAAAAGGCTTACATTTCATTTTCCAAGACACATAACCTTATCTTGGTCGTGTTGTCTGTAGATTTATAAGGATAAAATACCAATTTCCTGAGTTTTGATTTTATTATGAATACTCTGCCTAAACTCGTTTTTGTATACTGTCATAATGAAAAATTCAGAAAGGAAGAAGGCAAATCAAACACAAACCCAGAACAAATTGAGGCAATTGCCTACCAGGAGACCTGAATGCTGCTGATGAAATACACCTGAAAATCCCATTCACACATGATTTGGAGGGAATTCAGAGCATTCCCCTCAGCAAAAGTGTTACATTTCATTTTCCAAAACACATAACCTTATCTTGGTCGTGTTGCCTGTAGATTTCTAAGCATGAAATGCCGTTTCCTGTGTTATTTATTGCTTTGTGGACTCTGCCTAATCTAATTTTTTATGGTGTCAGAATACAAAATTTGGAAAGGAAGAAGGCAAAACAAACACAAACCCAGAACAAATTGAGGCAATTGCCAATCAAGAGACCTGAATGCTGCTGATTGAATACAGCTGAAAATATCATTCACACTCGATTTGGAGGGAATTCAGAGCTGTCCCCTCTGGAAAAGGGTTATATTTCATTTGCCAAAACAGAAAACCTCATTTTGGTATTGTTGTCTGTAGATTTCTAAGTATGAAACGCCATTTCCTGTGTTATTTATTGCTTTATGGACTCAGCCCACCTCATTTTTATATGGTGTCAGAATACAAAATTCAGAAAGGAAGAAGGCAAAACAAACACAAACCCAGAACAAATTGAGGCAATTCCCAATCAAGAGACCTAAATGCTGCTGATGGAATACACCTGAAAATCCCATTCACACTCGATTTGAAGGGGATTCAGAGCTATCCCCTCTGGAAAAGGGTTACATTTCATTTTCCAAAACACATAACCTTATCTTGGTCGTGTTGCCTGTAGATTTCTAAGCACGAAACGCTGTACCTCTGTTATATTTTGCATCATGGATACTCTGCCTAAATTCGCTTTTGTATGGTGTCAGAATACAAAATTCAGAAAGGAAGAAGGCAAAACAAACACAAACCCAGAACAAATTCAGGCAATTGCCAATCAAGAGACGTGAATGCTGCCGATTGAATACTCCTGAAAATCTCATTCACACATGATTTGGAGGGAATTCAGAGCTGTCCCCTCTTGACAAGTGTTACATTTCATTTTCCAAAACACATAACCTTATCTTGGTTGGGTTGTCTGTAAATTTCTAAGCAGGAAATACCAATAAATTGTGTTTTGTATTGTATTATGAATACTTTGCCTAAACTCATTTTGTGTGGTGTCAGAATACAAAATTCAGAAAGGAAGAAGGCAAAACAAACACAAACAAAGAACCAATTGAGGCAATTGCCAATCAAGAGACCTGAATGCTGACAATTGAATACACCTGAAAATCCCATTCACACTGGATTTGGAGGGAATTCAGAGTTGTCCCTTCGGCAAAAGGCTTACATTTCATTTTCCAAGACACATAACCTTATCTTGGTCGTGTTGTCTGTAGATTTATAAGGATAAAATACCAATTTCCTGAGTTTTGATTTTATTATGAATACTCTGCCTAAACTCGTTTTTGTATACTGTCATAATGAAAAATTCAGAAAGGAAGAAGGCAAATCAAACACAAACCCAGAACAAATTGAGGCAATTGCCTACCAGGAGACCTGAATGCTGCTGATGAAATACACCTGAAAATCCCATTCACACATGATTTGGAGGGAATTCAGAGCATTCCCCTCAGCAAAAGTGTTACATTTCATTTTCCAAAACACATAACCTTATCTTGGTCGTGTTGCCTGTAGATTTCTAAGCATGAAATGCCGTTTCCTGTGTTATTTATTGCTTTGTGGACTCTGCCTAATCTAATTTTTTATGGTGTCAGAATACAAAATTTGGAAAGGAAGAAGGCAAAACAAACACAAACCCAGAACAAATTGAGGCAATTGCCAATCAAGAGACCTGAATGCTGCTGATTGAATACAGCTGAAAATATCATTCACACTCGATTTGGAGGGAATTCAGAGCTGTCCCCTCTGGAAAAGGGTTATATTTCATTTGCCAAAACAGAAAACCTCATTTTGGTATTGTTGTCTGTAGATTTCTAAGTATGAAACGCCATTTCCTGTGTTATTTATTGCTTTATGGACTCAGCCCACCTCATTTTTATATGGTGTCAGAATAAAAAATTCAGAAAGGAAGAAGGCAAAACAAACACAAACCCAGAACAAATTGAGGCAATTCCCAATCAAGAGACCTAAATGCTGCTGATGGAATACACCTGAAAATCCCATTCACACTTGATTTGAAGGGGATTCAGAGCTATCCCCTCTGGAAAAGGGTTACATTTCATTTTCCAAAACACATAACCTTATCTTGGTCGTGTTGCCTGTAGATTTCTAAGCACGAAACGCTGTACCTCTGTTATATTTTGCATCATGGATACTCTGCCTAAATTCGCTTTTGTATGGTGTCAGAATACAAAATTCAGAAAGGAAGAAGGCAAAACAAACACAAACCCAGAACAAATTCAGGCAATTGCCAATCAAGAGACGTGAATGCTGCCGATTGAATACTCCTGAAAATCTCATTCACACATGATTTGGAGGGAATTCAGAGCTGTCCCCTCTTGACAAGTGTTACATTTCATTTTCCAAAACACATAACCTTATCTTGGTTGGGTTGTCTGTAAATTTCTAAGCAGGAAATACCAATAAATTGTGTTTTGTATTGTATTATGAATACTTTGCCTAAACTCATTTTGTGTGGTGTCAGAATACAAAATTCAGAAAGGAAGAAGGCAAAACAAACACAAACAAAGAACCAATTGAGGCAATTGCCAATCAAGAGACCTGAATGCTGACAATTGAATACACCTGAAAATCCCATTCACACTAGATTTGGAGGGAATTCAGAGTTGTCCCTTCGGCAAAAGGCTTACATTTCATTTTCCAAGACACATAACCTTATCTTGGTCGTGTTGTCTGTAGATTTATAAGGATAAAATACCAATTTCCTGAGTTTTGATTTTATTATGAATACTCTGCCTAAACTCGTTTTTGTATACTGTCATAATGAAAAATTCAGAAAGGAAGAAGGCAAATCAAACACAAACCCAGAACAAATTGAGGCAATTGCCTACCAGGAGACCTGAATGCTGCTGATGAAATACACCTGAAAATCCCATTCACACATGATTTGGAGGGAATTCAGAGCATTCCCCTCAGCAAAAGTGTTACATTTCATTTTCCAAAACACATAACCTTATCTTGGTCGTGTTGCCTGTAGATTTCTAAGCATGAAATGCCGTTTCCTGTGTTATTTATTGCTTTGTGGACTCTGCCTAATCTAATTTTTTATGGTGTCAGAATACAAAATTTGGAAAGGAAGAAGGTAAAACAAACACAAACCCAGAACAAATTGAGGCAATTGCCAATCAAGAGACCTGAATGCTGCCGATGGAATACACATGAAAATCTCATTCACACTCGATTTGGAGGGGATTCAGAGCTGTCCCCTCTTGACAAGTGTTACATTTCATTTTCCAAAACACATAACCTTATCTTGGTCGTGTTGCCCTTAGATTTCTAAGCATGAAATGCCAATTTACTGTATTTTGTATTTTATTATGAATACTTTGCCTAAACTCGTTTTGTGTGGTGTCAGAATACAACATTCAGAAAGGAAGAAGGCAAAACAAACACAAACCCAGAACAAATTGAGGCAATTGCCAATCAACAGACCTGAATGCTGACAATTGAATACACCTGAAAATCCCATTCACACTCGATTTGAAGGGAATTCAGAGCTGTCCCCTCTGGAAAAGTGTTACATTTCATTTTCCAAAACACATAACCTTATCTTGGTCGTGTTGTCTGTAGATTTATAAGGATAAAATGCCAATTTCCTGAGTTTTGATTTTATTATGAATACTCTGCCTAAACTCGTTTTTGTGTGGTGTCAGAATACAAAATTCAGAAAGGAAGAAGGCAAAACAAACACAAACCCACAACACGTTTAGGCAATTGCCAATCAAGAGACCTGAATGCTGACGATTTTATACACCTGAAAATCCCATTGACACTCGATTTAGAGGGAAATCAGAGCTGTCCCCTCTGGAAAAGGGTTACATTTCATTTTTCATAATAAAAAAATCTTATTGAAAATGACCGGATTTCATTGTTTTTGACTGTTGTATAGTATTCTATAGAGTACATGTCCCATAATTTCTTTATCCAAATGTATGCTTTGAATTCCCTGTGAAGATGGAGGAATCTGGAAAACATCATTCTGAGTGAATTAAGCCAGTCCAAAAGGGACAAATATCATATGTTCTCCCTGATCGGTGTCAACTAATAGAGCACCAAAGGGGAAACCTATTGAAGTAAAATGGACACTATGAGAAACAGTAACTTGATCAGCTCTTGTGCTGACTGTTGTTGTACAATGTTATACTTTATCCATTTTAGTAATATTTTTTATTCTAGTACTATTGGTTGAACTCTGTAATTAACAAACAATTATTCTTAGGTGTTTAAATTTTAACTGAAAAGTGATCCCTGTGAAATATAAGAGTGGGAATAAGAGAGGGAGGAGATGTACAATTTGGGACATGCTCAATCGGAACTTCCCCAAATGATGGAGTTAGAAACAGGCCAGGGAATTCCAATACAATCCCATCAAGGTGGCATGTACCAAGGCCATCTCACTAGTCCAAGTGATCAATTTCAGCTCACAATTGATCACACTGATTGGTCTAAGAGTCAAAGGGATCACACAAACAAGACTAGTGTCTGCTAATACTAACTGATAGAATCAAAAAGGGAGAGAATGATCCAACATGGGAAGCGAGATACACAGCAGACTCATAGAATGACAGATGTCCTAAATAGCACTCTGGCCTCAGAATCAGCCCTTAAGGCATTCAGATCTGGCTCAAGAGCCCATGAGAATATTCTAGGCATGGAAAGCCAAGACACTCTGGAAAAAAAAGAAGACTTAAATGAAAGATCTCTGTGAGTGAGATCCCAGTGGAACGAATGGGGCCATCAAAGAAGGAGGTACCTTTCTCTGAAGGGAGGAGAGAACCTCCAGTTTGACTATGACCCTGTCGGAATAAGATTGAAGTCAGCGAACCCTAAAGGCTTCCATAGCCTTGGCAACTCATGACTAGAGCCTAGGGAGATTACTGATGCCATAAACAAGAGTGTCAAATTGTTAAATCAACATCAGGAGTCACTGTGTACTTACGTCTCATGTGGGATCTGTCCTTAATGTGTTGTCCAATGTGAAGTAATGCTATAACTAGTACTGAAACAGTATTTTACACTTTGTGTTTCTGTGTGGGTGCAAACTGATGAAATCTTTACTTAGTATATACTGAATCAATCTTCTGTATATAGATAATTAAAAATGAAAAAAAAATCTTGGTGTTAAATTGGAAAAAAAAAATCATCTTGTTCGTGTTGCCTGTAGATTTCTAAGCATGAATTGCAAGTTTACTGTGTTTTGTATTTTATTATGAATACTCTGCCTAAACTCATTTTTGTATACTGTCAGAATGCAAAATTCAGAAAGGAAGAAGGCAAAACAAACACAAATCCAGAACAAATTGAGGCAATTGCCTACCAGGAGACCTGAATGCAGCCGATTGAATACACCTGAAATTCCCATTCACACATAATTTGGAGGGAATTCAGAGCATTCCCCTCGGCAAAAGTGTTATATCTCATTTTCCAAAACACATAAACTTATCTTGGTCGTATTGCCTGTAGATTTGTAAGCATTAAATGACAATTAGCTTTGTTTTTTATTTCATTATGAATACTCTGCCTAAACTCGGTTTTGTATGGTGTCAGAATACAAAATTCAGAAAGCAAGAAGGCAAAACAAACACAAACCCAGAACAAATTGAGGCAATTGCCAATCAAGAGACCTGAATGCTGCTGATTGAATACAGCTGAAAATATCATTCACACTCGATTTGGAGGGAATTCAGAGCTGTCCCCTCTGGAAAAGGGTTATATTTCATTTGCCAAAACAGAAAACCTCATCTTAGTCGTGTTGTCTGTAGATTTCTAAGCATGAAACGCCATCTCCTGTGTTATTTATTGCTTTATGGACTCTGCCTACCTCATTTTTGTATGGTGTCAGAATACAAAATTTGGAAAGAAAGAAAGCAAAACAAACACAAACCCAGAACATATTGAGGCAATTCCCAATCAAGAGACCTAAATGCTGCTGATTGAATGCACGTGAAAATCTCATTCACACTCGATTTGAAGGGGATTCAGAGCTGTCCCCTCTGGAAAAGGGTTACATTTCATTTTCCAAAACACATAACTTTACTTGGTCATGTTGCCTGTAGCTATCTAAGCATGAAATGCCAATTTGCTTTGTTTTTTATTTCATTATGAATACTCTGCCTAAACACATTTATGTATGGTGTCAGAATACAAAATTCAGAATGGAAGAAGGCAAAACAAACACAAACCCAGAACAAATTTATGCAATTGCCAATCAAGAGACGTGAATGCTGCCGATTGAATACTCCTGAAAATCTCATTCACACTCGATTTGGAGCAAATTCAGAGCTGTCCTCTCTTGACAAGTGTTACATTTCATTTTCCAAAACACATAACCTTATCTTGGTTGGGTTGTCTGTAAATTTGTAAGCATGAAATGCCAATAAATTGTGTTTTGCATTTTATTATGAATACTTTGCCTAAACTCATTTTGTGTGGTGTCAGAATACAACATTCAGAAAGGAAGAAGGCAAAACAAACACAAACCCAGAACAAACTGAGGCAATTGCCAGGCATGAGACCTGAATGCTGCCGATTGAATACACCTGAAATTCCGATTCACACATGATTTGGAGGGAATTCAGAGCATTCCCCTCGGCAAAAGTGTTATATTTCATTTTCCAAAACACATAACCTTATCTTGGTCGTGTTGTCTATAGATTTCTAAGCATGAAACGCTGTTTACTGTGTTATTTATTGCATTATGCATACTCTGCTTAAACTCGTTTTTGTATGGTGTCAGAATGCAAAATTTGGAAAGGGAGAAGGCAAAACAAACACAAACCCAGAACAAATTTAGGCAATTGCCAAACAAGAGACCTGAATGCTGCCGATTGAATACAGCTGAAAATCCCATTCACACTCGATTTGGAGGGAATTCAGAGCTGTCACCTCTAGAAAAGGGTTATATTTCATTTTCCAAAACACATAACCTTATCTTGGTTGTGTTGCCTGTAGATTTCTACACATGAAAAGCCAATTTGCTTTGTTTTTTATTTCATTATGAATAGTCTCCCTAAACTCGTTTTTGTATGGTGTCAGAATACAAAATTCAGAAAGGAAGGAATTAAAACCAACACAACCCAGAACAAATTTAGTCAATTGCCAATCAAGAGACCTGAATGCTGCCGATTGAATACAGCTGAAAATCCCATTCACACTCGATTTAGAGGGAATTCATTGCTGTCCCCTCTGGAAAAGTGTTATATTTCATTTGCCAAAACAGAAAACCTCATCTTGGTCGTGTTGTCTCTAGATTTCTAAGCATGAAACGCCATTTCCTGTGTTATTTATTGCTTTATGGACTCTGCCTACCTCATTTTTGTATGGTGTCAGAATACAAAATTTGGAAAGAAAGAAGGCAAAACAAACACAAACCCAGAACATATTGAGGCAATTCCCAATGAAGGGACCTGAATGCTGCTGATTGAATACACGTGAAAATCTCATTCACACTCGAATTGAAGGGGATTCAGAGCTGTCCCCTCTGGAAAAGGGTTACATTTCATTTTCCAAAACACATAACCTTATCTTGGTCGTGTTGCCTGTAGATTTCTCAGCATGAAATGCTGTACCTGTGTTATATTTTGCATCATGGATACTCTGCCTAAATTCGCTTTTGTATGGTGTCAGAATACAAAATTCAGAAAGGGAGAAGGCAAAACAAACACAAACCCAGAACAAATTTAGGCAATTGCCTAGCAGGAGACGTGAATGCTGCTGATGGAATACACCTGAAAATCCCATTCACACATGATTTGGAGGGAATTCAGAGCATTCCCCTCGGCAAAAGTATTACATTTCATTTTCAAAAACACATAACCTTATCTTGGTCGTGTTGCCTGTAGATTTCTAAGCATGAAATGCCGTTTTCTGTGTTATTTATTGCTTTGTGGACTCTGCCTAACCTCATTTTTGTATGGTGTCAGAATACAAAATTTGGAAAGGGAGAAGGTAAAACAAACACAAACCCAGAACAAACTGAGGCAATTTCCTAGCAGGAGACCTGAATGCTGCCGATTGAATACACCTGAAAATCTCATTCACACTCAATTTGGAGGGGATTCAGAGCTTTCCTCTGTTGACAAGTGTTACATTTCATTTTCCAAAACACATAACCTTATCTTGGTCGTGTTGCCCTTAGATTTCTAAGCATGAAATGCCAATTTACTGTGTTTTGTATTTTATTATGAATACTTTGCCTAAACTCGTTTTGTGTGGTGTCAGAATACAACATTCAGAAAGGAAGAAGGCAAAACAAACACAAACCCAGAACAAATTGAGGCAATTGCCAATCAAGAGACCTGAATGCTGCTGATTGAATACAGCTGAAAATATCATTCACACTCGATTTGGAGGGAATTCAGAGCTGTCCCCTCTGGAAAAGTGTTATATTTCATTTGCCAAAACAGAAAACCTCATCTTGGTCGTGTTGTCTGTAGATTTCTAAGTATGAAACGCCATTTCCTGTGTTATTTATTGCTTTATGGACTCAGCCCACCTCATTTTTATATGGTGTCAGAATACAAAATTCAGAAAGGAAGAAGGCAAAACAAACACAAACCCAGAACAAATTGAGGCAATTCCCAATCAAGAGACCTAAATGCTGCTGATTGAATACACCTGAAAATCCCATTCACACTCGATTTGAAGGGGATTCAGAGCTATCCCCTCTAGAAAAGGGTTACATTTCATTTTCCAAAACACATAACCTTATCTTGGTCGTGTTGCCTGTAGATTTCTAAGCACGAAACGCTGTACCTCTGTTATATTTTGCATCATGGATACTCTGCCTAAATTCGCTTTTGTATGGTGTCAGAATACAAAATTCAGAAAGGAAGAAGGCAAAACAAACACAAACCCAGAACAAATTCAGGCAATTGCCAATCAAGAGACGTGAATGCTGCCGATTGAATACTCCTGAAAATCTCATTCACACATGATTTGGAGGGAATTCAGAGCTGTCCCCTCTTGACAAGTGTTACATTTCATTTTCCAAAACACATAACCTTATCTTGGTTGGGTTGTCTGTAAATTTCTAAGCAGGAAATACCAATAAATGTGTTTTGTATTGTATTATGAATACTTTGCCTAAACTCATTTTGTGTGGTGTCAGAATACAAAATTCAGAAAGGAAGAAGGCAAAACAAACACAAACAAAGAACCAATTGAGGCAATTGCCAATCAAGAGACCTGAATGCTGACAATTGAATACACCTGAAAATCCCATTCACACTGGATTTGGAGGGAATTCAGAGTTGTCCCTTCGGCAAAAGGCTTACATTTCATTTTCCAAGACACATAACCTTATCTTGGTCGTGTTGTCTGTAGATTTATAAGGATAAAATACCAATTTCCTGAGTTTTGATTTTATTATGAATACTCTGCCTAAACTCGTTTTTGTATACTGTCATAATGAAAAATTCAGAAAGGAAGAAGGCAAATCAAACACAAACCCAGAACAAATTGAGGCAATTGCCTACCAGGAGACCTGAATGCTGCTGATGAAATACACCTGAAAATCCCATTCACACATGATTTGGAGGGAATTCAGAGCATTCCCCTCAGCAAAAGTGTTACATTTCATTTTCCAAAACACATAACCTTAACTTGGTCGTGTTGCATGTAGATTTCTAAGCATGAAATGCCGTTTCCTGTGTTATTTATTGCTTTGTGGACTCTGCCTAATCTAATTTTTTATGGTGTCAGAATACAAAATTTGGAAAGGAAGAAGGTAAAACAAACACAAACCCAGAACAAATTGAGGCAATTGCCAATCAAGAGACCTGAATGCTGCTGATTGAATACAGCTGAAAATATCATTCACACTCGATTTGGAGGGAATTCAGAGCTGTCCCCTCTGGAAAAGGGTTATATTTCATTTGCCAAAACAGAAAACCTCATCTTGGTCGTGTTGTCTGTAGATTTCTAAGTATGAAACGCCATTTCCTGTGTTATTTATTGCTTTATGGACTCAGCCCACCTCATTTTTATATGGTGTCAGAATACAAAATTCAGAAAGGAAGAAGGCAAAACAAACACAAACCCAGAACAAATTGAGGCAATTCCCAATCAAGAGACCTAAATGCTGCTGATTGAATACACCTGAAAATCCCATTCACACTCGATTTGAAGGGGATTCAGAGCTATCCCCTCTGGAAAAGGATTACATTTCATTTTCCAAAACACATAACCTTATCTTGGTCGTGTTTCCTGTACATTTCTAAGCATGAAACGCCGTTTTCTGTGTTATTTATTGCCTTCTGGACTCTGCCTAACCTCATTTTTGTATGGTGTCAGAATACAAAATTTGGAAAGGAAGAAGGAAAAACAAACACAAACCCAGAACAAATTTACGCGATTGCCTAGCAGGAGACCTGAATGCTGCCGATTGAATACCCCTGAAAATCTCATTCACACTCGATTTGGAGGGGATTCAGAGCTGTCCCCTCTTGACAAGTGTTACATTTCATTTTCCGAACACATTACCTTACCTTGGTCATGTTGCTTGTAGATTTCTAAGCATGAAATGCCAATTTACTGTGTTTTGTATTTTATTATGAATACTTTGCCTAAACTCCTTTTTGTATGGTGTCAGAATGCAACATTCAGTAAGGAAGAAGGCAAAACAAACACAAACCCAGAACAAATTGAGGCAATTCCCAATCAAAAGACCTGAATGCTGCTGATTGAATACAGCTGAAAATCCCATTCACTCTCGATTTGGAGGGAATTCAGAGCTGTACCCTCTAGAAAAGGGCTATATTTCATTTGCCAAAACAGAAAACCTCATCTTGGTCGTGTTGTCTGTATTTTTCTAAGCATGAAACACCATTTCCTCTATTATTTATTGCTTTATGGACTCCGCCTACCTCATTTTTGTATGGTGTCAGAATACAAAATTCAGAAAGGAAGAAGGCAAAACAAACACAAACCCAGAACAAATTGAGGCAATTGCCTAGCAGGAGACCTGAATGCTGCCAATGGAATACACCTGAAAATCCCATTCACACTCGATATGAAGGGAATTCAGAGCTGTTCCCTCAGGAAAAGTGTTACATTTCATTTTCCAAAACACATAACCTGATCTTGGTCGTGTTGTCTGTAGATTTATAAGGATAAAATGCCAATTTCCTTAGTTTTGATTTTATTAAGAATACTCTGCCTAAACTCGTTTTTGTATGGTGTCAGAATGCAAAATTCAGAAAGGAAGAAGGCAAAACAAACACAAACCCAGAACAAATTGAGGCAATTCCCAAGCAAGAGACCTGAATGTTGACAATTGAATACACCTGAAAATCCCATTCACACTGGATTTGGAAGGAATTCAGAGCTGTCCCTTCGGGAAAAGTGTTATATTTCATTTTCCAAAACACATAACGTTATTTTGGTTTTGTTGCCTGAGGATTTCTAAGCATGAAACACCAATTTGCTTTGTTTTTTATTTCATTATGAATACTCTGCCTAAACTCGTATTAGTATGTTGTCAGAATGAAAAAATCAGAAAGGAAGAAGGCAAGACAAACACAAACCCAGAACAAATTGAGGCAATTGCCTACCAGGAGACCTGAATGCTCTCGATTGAATACACTTGAAATTCCCATTCACACATGATTTGGAGGGAATTCAGAGCATTCCCCTCGGCAAAACTGTTATATTTCATTTTACAAAACACATAACGTTATCTTGGTCGTGTTGCCTGTAGATTTCTAAACATGAAATGCCGTTTCCTGTGTTATTCATTACTTTGTGGACTCTGCCTAACCTCTTTTTTGTATGGGGTCAGAATACAAAATTTGGAAAGGAAGAAAGTAAAACAATCACAAACCCAAAACAAATTTAGGCAATTGCCAATCAAGAGACCTGAATGCTGCCGATTGAATACACCTGAAAATCTCATTCACACTCGATTTGGAGCAAATTCAGAGCTGTCCCCTCTTGACAAGTGTCACATTTCATTTTCCAAAACATATAACATTATCTTGGTCTTGTTGCATGTAGATTTCTAAGTATGAAATGCCAATTTATTGTGTTTTGTATTTTATTATGAATAATTTGCCTAAACTCATTTTGTGTGGTGTCAGAACACAACATTCAGAAAGGAAGAAGGCAAAACAAACACAAACCCAGAACAAATTTAGGCAATTGCCTAGCAGGAGACCTGAATGCGGACGATTTTATACACCTGAAAATCCCATTGACACTCGATATAGAGGGAAATCAGAGCTGTCCCCTCTGGAAAAGGGTTACATTTCATTTTCAAAATACAAAAAATCATCTTGGTCGTGTTGCCTATAGATTTCTAAGCATGAATTGCAAGTTTATTGTGTTTTGTATTTTAATATGAAGACTCTGGCTAAACTCGTTTTTGTATACTGTCAGAATGCAAAATACAGAAAGGAAGAAGGAAAACAAAATCAAACCCAGAAGAAATTGAGGCAATTGCCAATCAAGAGACCTGAATGCTGCTGATTGAATACAGCTGAAAATATCCTTCACACATGATTTGGAGGGAATTCCGAGCATTCCACTCGAAAAAGTGTTATATTTCATTTTCCAAAACACATAACCTTATGTTGGTCGTGTTGCCTGTAGATTTCTAAGCATGGAATGCCAATTTATTGTGTTTTGAATTTTATTATGAATACTTTGCATAAACTCATTTTGTGTGGTGTCAGAATGCAAAATTCAGAAAGGAAGAAGGCAAAACAAACACAAACCCAGAACAAATTGAGGCAATTGCCTAGCAGGAGACCTGAATGCTGCCGATTGTATACACCTGAAATTCCCATTCACACATGATTTGGAGGGAATTCCGAGCATTCCCCTCGAAAAAGTGTTATATTTCATTTTCCAAAACACATAACCTTATGTTGGTCGTGTTGCCTGTAGATTTCTAAGCATGAAACGCCAATTTCCTTTGTTTTTTATTTCATTATGAATACTCTGCCTAAACTCGTTTTTGTATGGTGTCAGAATACAAAATTCAGAAAGGAAGAAGGCAAAACAAACGTAAACCCAGAACAAATTTAGGCAATTGCCTAGCAGGAGACCTGAATGCTGCCGATGGAATAGACATTTAAATGCCATTCACACGCGATTTGAAGGGAATTCAGGGCTGTCACCTCTGGAAAAGGTTTACATTTCATTTTCCAAAACACATAACCTTATCTTGGTTGTGTTGTCTGTAGATTCATAAGGATAAAATGAAAATTTCCTGAGTTTTGATTTTATTATGAATACTCTGCCTAAACTTGTTTTTGTACGGTGTCAGAATACAAAATGCAGAAAGGAAGAAGGCAAAACAAACACAAACCCAGAACACCTTTAGGCAATTGCCAATCAAGAGAACTGAATGCTGATGATTTTATACACCTGAAAATCCCATTGACACTCGATTTAGAGGGAAATCAGAGCTGTCCCCTCTGGAAAAGGGTTACATTTCATTTTCAAAATAAAAAAATCATCTTGGTCATGTTGCCTGTAGATTTCTAAGCATGAATTGCAAGTCTACTGTGTTTTATATTTTATTATGAATACTCTGCCTAAACTTGCTTTTGTATACTGTCAGAATGCAAAATTCAGAAAGGAAGAAGGCAAAACAGACACAAACCCAGAACAAATTGAGGCAATTCCCAATCAAGAGGCCTGAATGCTGCCGATTGTATACACCTGAAATTCCCATTCACACTGGATTTGAATGGAATTCAGAGCTGTCCCTTCGGCAAAAGGGTTACTTTTCATTTTCCAAAATACAACAAATAATATTGGTCGTGTTGCCTGTACATCTCTAAGCATAAAATGAGGGTTTACTCTGTTTCTATTTCATTATGAAAACTATGCCTTAACTCGTTTTTGTATGGTGTCAGAATGCAAAATTCAGAAAGGAAGAAGGCAAAAGAAACACAAACCCAGAACAAATTCAGGCAATTGCCTAGCAGGAGACCTGAATGCTGCCGATTGTATACACCTGAAATTCCCATTCACACTCGATTTGGAGGGAATTCAGAGCATTCCCTTCGGCAAAAGTATTACATTTCATTTTCAAAAACACATAACCTTATCTTGGTCGTGTTGCCTGTAGATTTCTAAGCATGAAACGCCATTTTCTGTGTTATTTATTGCTTTCTGGACTCTGCCTAACCTCACTTTTTTATGGTGTCAGAATACAAAATTTGGAAAAGGAGAAGGTAAAACACACACAAACCCAGAACAAATTGAGGCAATTGCCTAGCAGGAGACCTGAATGCTGCCGATTGTATACACCTGAAAATCTCATTCACACTCGATTTGGAGGGGATTCAGAGCTGTCCCCTCTTGACAAGTGTTACATTTAATTTTCCAAAACACATAACCCTATCTTGGTCGTGTTGCCTGTAGATTTCTAAGCATGAAATGCCAATTTATTGTGTTTTGTATTTTATTATGAATACTTTGCCTAAACTCGTTTTTGTATGGTGTCAGAATACAAAATTCAGAAAGGAAGAAGGCAAAACAAACACAAACCCAGAACAAATTTAGGCAATTGCCTAGCAGGAGACCTGAATGCTGCCAATTGTATACACCTGAAATTCCCATTCACACATGATTTGGAGGGAATTCAGTGCATTCCCCTCGGCAAAAGTGTTATATTTCATTTTCCAAAACACATAACCTTATCTTGGTTGTGTTGTCTGTAGATTTATAAGGATAAAATGCCAATTTCCTGAGTTTTGATTTTATTTTGAATACTCTGCCTAAACTCGTTTTTGTATGGTTTCAGAATACAAAATTCAGAAAGGAATAAGGCAAAACAAACACAAACCCAGAACACGTTTAGGCAATTGCCAATCAAGAGATCTGAATGCTGATGATTTTATATACCTGAAAATCCCATTCACACTCGATTGGGGGGAAATCAGAGCTCTCTCCTCTGGAAAAGTGTTACATTTCATTTTTCAAAATACAAAAAATCATCTTGGTCGTGTTGCCTGTAGATTTCTAAGCATGAATTGCAAGTTTACTGTGTTTTGTATTTTATTATGAATACTCTGCCTAAACTCGTTTTTGTATACTGTCAGAATGCAAAATTCAAAAAAGGAAGAAGGCAAAACAAAAACAAACCCAGAACAAATTGAGGCAATTGCCAATCAACAGACCTGAATGCTGCCAATTGAATACACCTGGAAATCCCATTCACACTGGATTTGAAGGGAATTCAGAGCTGTCCCCTCTGGAAAAGGGTTATATTTCATTTGCCAAAACAGAAAATCACATCTTGGTCGTGTTGTCTGTAGATTTCTAAGCATGAAACACCAATAAATTGTGTTTTGCATTTTATTATGAATACTTTGCCTAAACTCGTTTGTGTGGTGTCAGAATACAACATTCAGAAAAGAAGAAAGCAAAACAAACACAAACCCAGAACAAATTGACCCATTTGCCAATCAACAGACCTGAATGCTGCCAATTGAATACACCTGGAAATCCCATTCACAGTTGATTTGTAAGGAATTCAGAGCTGTCCCTTCCTCAAATTGGTTACATTTCATGTTCCAAAATACAAAATATCATATTGGACTTGTTCCCTGTAGATTTCTAAGCATGAAATGCAAGTTTACTGTGTTTCTATTTCATTATGAATACTCTGCCTAAACTCTTTTTTGTATGGTGTCAGAATGCAAAATTCAGAATGGAAGAAGGCAAAACAAACACAAACCCAGAACAAATTGAGGCAATTGCCTAGCAGGAGACCTGAATGCTGCCTATTGTATACACCTGAAATTCCCATTCACACATGATTTGGAGGGAATTCAGAGCTGTCCCCTCTTGACAAGTGTTACATTTCATTTTCCAAAACACATAACCTTATCTTGGTTGTGTTGTCTGTAGATTTATAAGGATAAAATGCCAATTTCCTGAGTTTTGATTTTATTATGAATACTCTGCCTAAACTTGTTTTTGTATGGTGTCAGAATAAAAAATTCAGAAAGGAATAAGGCAAAACAAACACAAACCCAGAACAAATTGAGGCAATTGCCTACCAGGAGACCTGAATGCTGCTGATGGAATACACCTGAACTTCCCATCACACATGATTTGGAGGGAATTCAGAGCATTCCCCACAGCAAAAGTGTTACATTTCATTTTCCAAAACACATAACCTTATCTTGGTCATGTTGCCTGTAGATTTCTAAGCATGAAATGCCAATTTATTGTGTTATGTATTTTATTATGAATACTTTGCCTAAACTCGTTTTGTGTGGTGTCAGAATACAACATTCAGAAAGGAAGAAGGCAAAAAAAACACAAACCCAGAACAAATTGAGGCAATTGCCAATCAAGAGACCTGAATGCTGACAATTGAATACACCTGAAAACCCATTCACACATGATTTGGAGGGAATTCAGAGCTGTCCCATCTGGAAAAGTGTTGCATTTCATTTTCCAAAACACATAACCTTATCTTGGTCATGTTGCCTGTAGATTTATAAGGATAAAATGCCAATTTCCTGAGTTTTGATTTTATTATGAATACTCTGACTAAACTCGTTTTTGTATACTGTCAGAATGCAAAATTCAGAAAGGAAGAAGGCAAAACAAACACAAACCCAGAACAAATTTAGGCAATTGCGAATCAAGAGACCTGAATGCTGATGATTTTATATACCTGAAAATCAGATTGACACTCAAGTTAGAGGGAAATCAGAGCTGTCTTCTCAGGAAAAAGGTTTACATTTCATTTTTCAAAATACAAAAAATGATCTTGGTCGTGTTGCCTGTAGATTTCTAAGCATGAATTGCAAGTTTACTGTGTTTTGTATTTTATTATGAATACTCTGCCTAAACTCGTTTTTGTATACTGTCAGAATGCAAAATTCAGAAAGGAAGAAGGCAAAACAAACACAAACCAAGAACAAATTGAAGCAATTGCCTACCAAGAGACCTGAATGCTGCCGATTGAATACACCTGAAACTCCCATTCACACATGATTTGGAGGGAATTCCGAGCATTCCCCTCGGCAAAAGTGTTATATTTCATTTTCCAAAACACATAACCTTATCTTGGTCGTGTTGCCTGTAGATTTGTAAGCATGAAACGCCAATTTCCATTGTTTTTTATTTCATTATGAATACTCTGCCTAACCTCATTTTTGTATGGTGTCAGAATACAAAATTCAGAAAGCAAGAAGGCAAAACAAACACAAACCCAGAACAAATTGAGGCAATTGCCAATCTAGAGACCTGAATGCTGCCGAGTGAATACAACTGAAAATCCCATTCACACTCGAATTGAAGGGAATTCAGTGCTGTCCCCTCTGGAAAAGGGTTATATTTCATTTGCCAAAACAGAAAACCTCATCTGGGTCGTGTTGTCTGTAGATTTCTAAGCATGAAACGCCATTTCCTGTGTTATTTATTGCTTTATGGACTCCGCCTACCTCATTTTGGTATGGTGTCAGAATACAAAATTTGGAAAGGGAGAAGGTAAAACAAACACAAACCCAGAACAAATTGAGGCAACTGCCTAGCAGGAGACCTGAAATCTGCCCATTGTATACACTTGAAAATCTCATTCACACTCGATTTGGAGGGGATTCAGAGCTGTCCCTTCTTGACAAGTGTTACATTTCATTTTCCAAAACACATAACCTTATCTTGGTCATGTTGCCCTTAGATTTCTAAGCATGAAATGCCAATTTATTCTGTTTTTTATTTTATTATGAATACTTTGCCTAAACTCGTTTTGTGTGGTGTCAGAATGCAACATTTAGAAAGGAAGAAGGCAAAACAAACACAAACCCAGAACAAATTGAGGCAATTCCTAATCAAGAGACCTGAATGCTGCTGATTGAATACACCTGAAAATCTCATTCACACTCGATTTGGGTGGGATTCAGAGCTGTCCTTTCTTGACCAGTGTTACATTTCATTTTCGAAAACACATAACCTTATCTTGGTCGTGTTGCCTGTAGATTTCTAAGCATGAAATGCCAATTTATTCTGTTTTTTATTTTATTATGAATACTTTGCCTAAACTCATTTTGTGTGGTGTCAGAATGCAAAATTCAGAAAGGAAGAAGGCAAAACAAACACAAACCCAGAACAAATTTAGGCAATTGCCTACCAGGAGGCCTGAATGCTGCCGATTGTATACACCTGAAATTCCCATTCACACATGATTTGGAGGGAATTCCGAGCATTCCCCTCGGCAAAAGTGTTATATTTCATTTTCCAAAACACATAACCTTATCTTGGTCATGTTGCCCTTAGATTTCTAAGCATGAAATGCCAATTTATTCTGTTTTTTATTTTATTATGAATACTTTGCCTAAACTCGTTTTGTGTGGTGTCAGAATGCAACATTTAGAAAGGAAGAAGGCAAAACAAACACAAACCCAGAACAAATTGAGGCAATTCCCAATCAAGAGACCTGAATGCTGCTGATTGAATACACCTGAAAATCTCATTCACACTCGATTTGGGTGGGATTCAGAGCTGTCCTTTCTTGACCAGTGTTACATTTCATTTTCGAAAACACATAACCTTATCTTGGTCGTGTTGCCTGTAGATTTCTAAGCATGAAATGCCAATTTATTCTGTTTTTTATTTTATTATGAATACTTTGCCTAAACTCATTTTGTGTGGTGTCAGAATGCAAAATTCAGAAAGGAAGAAGGCAAAACAAACACAAACCCAGAACAAATATAGGCAATTGCCTACCAGGAGGCCTGAATGCTGCCGATTGTACACACCTGAAATTCCCATTCACACATGATTTGGAGGGAATTCCGAGCATTCCCCTCGGCAAAAGTGTTATATTTCATTTTCCAAAACACATAACCTTATCTTGGTCGTGTTGCCTGTAGATTTCTAAGCATGAAACACCAATTTCCTTTGTTTTTTATTTCATTATGAATACTCTGCCTTAACTCGTTTTTGTATGGTGTCAGAATACAACATTCAGAAAGGAAGAAGGCAAAACAAACACAAACCCAGAACAAATTTAGGCAATTGCCTAGCAGGAGACCTGAATGCTGCTGATGTAATACACATGAAAATCCCTTTCACACTTGATTTGGAGGGAATTCAGAGCTGTCCTCTCTGGAAAAGGGTTACATTTCATTTTCCAAAACACATAACCTTATCTTGGTCATGTTGCCCTTAGATTTCTAAGCATGAAATGCCAATTTATTCTGTTTTGTATTTTATAAAGAATACTTTGCCTAAGCTCGTTTTTGTATGGTGTCAGAATGCAAAATTCAGAAAGGAAGAAGGCAAAACAAACACAAACCCAGAACAAATTTAGGCAATTGCCTAGCAGGAGACCTGAATGCTACCGATTGTATACACCTGAAATTCCCATTCACACATGATTTGGAGGGAATTCCGAGCATTCCCCTCGGCAAAAGTGTTATATTTCATTTTCCAAAACACATAACCTTATCTTGGTCGTGTTGCCTGTAGATTTCTAAGCATGAAACACCAATTTCCTTTGTTTTTTATTTCATTATGAATACTCTGCCTTAACTCGTTTTTGTATGGTGTCAGAATACAACATTCAGAAAGGAAGAAGGCAAAACAAACACAAACCCAGAACAAATTTAGGCAATTGCCTAGCAGGAGACCTGAATGCTGCCGATGTAATACACATGAAAATCCCTTTCACACTCGATTTGGAGGGAATTCAGAGCTGTCCTCTCTGGAAAAGGGTTACATTTCATTTTCCAAAACACATAACCTTATCTTGGTCATGTTGCCCTTAGATTTCTAAGCATGAAATGCCAATTTATTCTGTTTTGTATTTTATAAAGAATACTTTGCCTAAGCTCGTTTTTGTATGGTGTCAGAATGCAAAATTCAGAAAGGAAGAAGGCAAAACAAACACAAACCCAGAACAAATTTAGGCAATTGCCTAGGAGGAGACCTGAATGCTGCCGATTATACACCTGAAAATCCCATTCACACTCGATTTGAAGGGAATTCAGATCTGTCCCCTCTGGAAAAAGGTTATATTTCATTTTCCAAAACACATAACCTTATCTTGGTCATGTTGCCTGTAGATTTATAAGGATAAAATGCCAATTTCCTGAGTTTTGATTTTATTATGAATACTCTGCCAAAACTCGTTTTTGTATACTGTCAGAATGCAAAATTCAGAAAGGAAGAAGGCAAAACAAAAAAAAAACCCAGAACAAATTGAGGCAATTGCCAATCAAGAAACCTGAATGCTGCGATTGAATACAGCTGAAAATCCCATTCACACTCGATTTGAAGGGAATTCAGAGCTGTCCCCTCTGGAAAAGGGTTATATTTCATTTGCCAAAACAGAAAACCACATCTTGATCGTGTTGTCTGTAGATTTCTAAGCATGAAACACCAATAAATTGTGTTTTCCTTTTATTCTGAATACTTTGCCTAAACTCGTTTGTGTGGTGTCAGAAATCAACATTCAGAAAGGAAGAAGGCAAAACAAACACAAACCCAGAACAAATTGACCCATTTGCCAATCAACAGACCTGAATGTTGCCAATTGAACACACCTGGAAATCCCATTCACACTGGATTTGGATGGAATTCAGAGCTGTCCCTTCCCCAAATTGGTTACATTTCATTTTCCAAAATACAAAAAATCATATTGGGCTTGTTCACTGTAGATTTCTAAGCATGAAATGCAAGTTTACTGTGTTTCTATTTCATTATGAATACTCTGCCTAAACACTTTTTTGTATGGTGTCAGAATGCAAAATTCAGAATGGAAGAAGGCAAAACAAACAGAAACCCAGAACAAATTGAGGCAATTGCCTAGCAGGAGACCTGAATGCTGCCGATTGTATACATCTGAAATTCCCATGAACACATGATTTGGAGGGAATTCAGAGCTGTCCCCTCTTGACAAGTGTTACATTTCATTTACCAAAACACATAACGTTATCTTGGTTGTGTTGTCTGTAGATTTATAAGGATAAAATGCCAATTTCCTGAGTTTTGATTTTATTATGAATACTCTACCTAAATTTGTTTTTGTATGGTGTCAGAAAACAAAATTCACAAAGGAATAAGGCAAAACAAACACAAACCCAGTACAAATTGACGCAATTGCCTACCAGGAGACCTGAATGCTGCCAATTGTATACACCTGAAATTCCCATTCACACATGATTTGGAGGGAATTCCGAGCATTCCTCTCGGCAAAAGTGTTATATTTCATTTTCCAAAACACATAATCTTATGTTGGTTGTGTTGTCTGTAGATTTCTAAGCATATAATGCCAATTTAGTTTGTTTTTTATTTCATTATGTATACTCTGCCTAAACTCATTTTTGTATGGTGTCAGAATACAAAATTCAGAAAGGAATAAGGCAAAACAAACACAAACCCAGAACACGTTTAGGCAATTGCCAATTCAGAGACCTGAATGCTGACGATTTTATATACCTGAAAATCCCATTCACACTCGATTTGGAGGGAAATCAGAGCTGTCCCCTCTGGAAAAGTGTTACATTTCATTTTTCAAAATACAAAAAATCATCTTGGTCGTGTTGCCTGTAGATTTCTAAGCATGAATTGCAAGTTTACTGTGTTTTGTATTTTATTACGAATACTCTGCCGAAACTCGTTTTTGTATACTGTCAGAATGCAAAATACAGAAAGGAAGAAGGAAAGCAAAATCAAACCCAGAAGAAATTGAGGCAATTGCCAATCAAGAAACCTGAATGCTGCCGATTGAATACAGCTGAAAATCTCATTCACACTCGATTTGAAGGGAATTCAGAGCTGTCCCCTCTGGAAAAGGGTTATATTTCATTTGCCAAAACAGAAAACCACATCTTGATCGTGTTGTCTGTAGATTTCTAAGCATGAAACACCAATTTGCTTTGTTTTTTATTTCATTATGAATACACTCCCTAAACTCATTTTTGTATGGTGTCAGAATACAAAATTCAGAAAGGAAGAAGGCAAAACAAACACAAACCCAGAACAAATTAAGGCAATTGCCAATCAACAGACCAAAATGCTGCCAATTGAAGACACCTGAAAATCCCATTCACACTGGATTTGGATGGAATTCAGAGCTGTCCCTTCCGCAAATTGGTTACATTTCATTTTCCAAAATACAAAAAATCATATTGGTCTTGTTCCCTGTAGATTTCTAAGCATGAAATGCAAGTTTACTGTGTTTCTATTTCATTATGAATACTCTGCCTAAACTCTTTTTTGTATGGTGTCAGAATGCAAAATTCAGAATGGAAGAAGGCAAAACAAACACAAACCCAGAACAAATTGAGGCAACTGCCTAGCAGGAGACCTGAATGCCTCAGATTGTATACACCTGAAATTCCCATTCACACATGATTTGGAGGGAATTCAGAGCATTCCCTTCGGCAAAAGTGTTATATTTCATTTTCCAAAACACATAACCTTATCTTGGTCGTGTTGCCTGTACATGTATAAGTATGAAACGCCGTTTTCTGTGTTATTTATTGCTTTCTGGACTCTGCCTAACCTCATTTTTGTATGTTATCAGAATACAAAATTTGGAAAGGGAGAAGGTAAAACAAACACAAACCCCGAACAATTTGATGCAATTGCCCAGCAGGAGACCTGAATGCTGCCGATTGTATACACTTGAAAATCTCATTCACACTCGATTTGGAGGGGATTCCAAGCTGTCCCCTCTTGACAAGTGTTACATTTCATTTTCCAAAACACATAACCTTATCTTGGTCGTGTTGCCTGTAGATTTCTAAGCATGAAATTCCAATTTATTGTGTTTTGTATTTTATTATGAATACTTTGCCTAAACTCGTTTTGTGTGGTGTCAGAATAAAAAATTCAGAAAGGAATAAGGCAAAACAAACACAAACCCAGAACAAATTTAGGCAATTGCCTACCAGGAGACCTGAATGCTGCTGATTGTATACACCTGAAATTCCCATTCACACATGATTTGGAGGGAATTCAGAGCATTCCCCTCGGCAAAAGTGTTATATTTCATTTTCCAAAACACATAATGTTATCTTGGTCGTGTTGCCTGTAGATTTCTAAGCATGAAATTCCAATTTATTGTGTTTTTTATTTTATTATGAATACTTCGCCTAAACTCGTTTTGTGTGGTGTCAGAATACAACATTCAGAAAGGAAGAAGGCAAAACAAACACAAACCCAGAACAAATTGAGGCAATTGCCAATCAAGAGACCTGAATGCTGACAATTGAATACACCTGAAAACCCATTCACACATGATTTGGAGGGAATTCAGAGCTGTCCCCTCTGGAAAAGTGTTGCATTTCATTTTCCAAAACACATAAGCTTATCTTTGTCGTGTTGCCTGTAGATATATAAGGATAAAATGCCAATTTCCTGAGTTTTGATTTTATTATGAATACTCTGCCTAATCTCATTTTTGTATACTCTCAGAATGCAAAATTCAGAAAGGAAGAAGGCAAAACAAACACAAACCCAGAACAAATTTAGGCAATTACCTAGCAGGAGACCTGAATGCTGCCGATTGTATAAACCTTAAATTCCCATTCACACATGATTTGGAGGGAATTCAGAGCATTCCCCTCGGCAAAAGTGTTATATTTCATTTTCTAAAACACATAGCCTTATGCTGGTCGTGTTGCCTGTAGATTTCTAAGCATGAAATGCCAATTTATTCTGTTTTGTATTTTATTATGAATACTTTGCTTAAACTCGTTTTGTGTGGTGTTAGAATACAACATTCAGAAAGGAAGAAGGCAAAACAAACACAAACTCAAAACAAATTGAAGCAATTGCCAATCAAGAGACCTGAATGCTGACAATTGAATACACCTGAAAACACATTCACACATGATTTGGAGGAATTCAGAGCTGTCCCCTCTGGAAAAGTGTTGCATTTCATTTTCCAAAACACATAACCTTATCTTGGTCATGTTGTCTGTACATGTCTAAGCATGAAACGCCGTTTTCTGTGTTATTTATTGCTTTCTGGACTCTGCCTAACCTCATTTTTGTATGGTGTCAGAATACAAAATTCAGAAAGGAAGAAGGCAAAACAAACACAAACCCAGAACAAATTTAGGCAATTGCCTACCAGGAGACCTGAATGCTGCCAATTGTATACACCTGAAATTCCCATTCACACATGATTTGGAGGGAATTCAGAGCATTCCCCTCGGCAAAAGTGTTATATTTCATTTTCCAAAACACATAACGTTATCTTGGTCATGTTGCCTGTAGATTTCTAAGCATGAAATGCCAATTTATTGTGTTTTGTATTTTATTATGAATACTTTGCCTAATCTTGTTTTTGTATGGTGTCAGAATGCAACATTCAGAAAGGAAGAAGGCAAAACAAACACAAACCCAGAACAAATTGAGGCAATTCCCAATCAAAAGACCTGAATGCTGCAGAGTGAATACAGCTGAAAATCCCATTCACACTCGATTTGGAGGGAATTCAGAGCTGTTCCCTCTGTAAAAGGGCTATATTTCATTTAGCAAAACAGAAAACCTCATTTGGTCGTGTTGTCTGTAGATTTCTAAGCATGAAACGCCATTTCCTGTGTTTTTATTGCTTTATGAACACCGCCTACCTCATTTTTGTATGGTGTCAGAATACAAAATTCAGAAAGGAAGAAGGCAAAACAAACAAAAACCCAGAACAAATTTAGGGGATTTCAAATCAAGAGACCTGAATGCTGCCAATTGAAGACACCTGAAAATCCCATTCATACTGGATTTGGATGGAATTCAGAGCAGTACCTTCCGCAAATTAGTTACATTTCATTTTCCAAAATACAAAAAATCATATTGGTCGTGTTTCCTGTAGATTTCTAAGCATGAAATGCAAGTTTACTGTGTTTCTATTTCATTATGAATACTCTGCCTAAACTCTTTTTTGTATGGTGTCAGAATGCAAAATTCAGAATGGAAGAAGGCAAAACAAACACAAACCCAGAACAAATTGAGGCAATTGCCTAGAAGGAGACCTGAATGCTGCCGATTGTATACACCTGAAATTCCCATTCACACATGATTTGGAGGGAATTCAGAGCATTCCCCTCGGCAAAAGTGTTATATTTCATTTTCCAAAACACATAACCTTATCTTGGTCGTGTTGCCTGTACATGTATAAGTATGAAACGCCGTTTTCTGTGTTATTTATTGCTTTCTGGACTCTGCCTAACCTCATTTTTGTATGCTGTCAGAATACAAAATTTGGAAAGGGAGAAGGTAAAATAAACACAAACCCAGAACAAATTGAGGCAATTGCCTAGCAGGAGACCTGAATGCTGCCGATTGTATACACCTGAAAATCTCATTCACACTCGATTTGGAGGGGATTCCGAGCTGTCCTCTCTTGACAAGTGTTACATTTCATTTTGCAAAACACATAAGGTTATCTTGGTCGTGTTGCCTGTAGCTTTCTAAGCATGAAATGACAATTTATTTTGTTTTGTATTTTATTATGAATACTTTGCCTAAACTCGTTTTTGTATGGTGTCAGAATGCAACATTCAGAAAGGAAGAAGGCAAAACAAACACAAACCCAGAACAAATTGAGGCAATTCCCAATCAAAAGACCTGAATGCTGCCGAGTCAATACAACTGAAAATCCCATTCACACTCGATTTGGAGGGAATTTAGAGCTGTCCCCTCTGGGAAAGGGCTATATTTCTTTTGCCAAAACACAAAACCTCATCTTTGTCGTGTTGTCTGTAGATTTCTAAGCATGAAACATCATTTCCTGTGTTATTTATTGCTTTATGCAAACCGCCTAACACATTTTTGTATGGTGTCAGAATACAAAATTCAGAAAGGAAGAAGGCAAAACAAACAAAAACCCAGAACAAATTTAGGCAATTTCCTAGCAGGAGACCTGAATGCTGCCGATGGAATACACCTGAAAATCCCATTCACACATGATTTGAAGGGAATTCAGAGCTGTCCCCTCTGGAAAAGGGTTACATTTCATTTTCCAAAACACATAACCTTATCTTGGTCTTGTTGTCTTTGGATTTATAAGCATAAAATGCCAATTTCCTGAGTTTTGATTTTATTATGAATACTCTGCCTAAACTCGTTTTTGTATGGTGTCAGAATACAAAATTCAGAAAGGAAGAAGGCAAAACAAACACAAACCCAGAACACGTTTAGGCAATTGCCAATCAAGAGACCTGAATGCTGACGATTTTATATACCTGAAAATCCCATTCACACTCTATTTGAAGGGAATTCAGAGCTGTCTCCTCTGGAAAAGTGTTACATTTCATTTTTCAAAAGACAAAAAATCATCTTGGTCTTGTTGCCTGCAGATTTCTAAGCATGAATTGCAAGTTTACTGTGTTTTGTATTTTTTTACGAATACTCTGCCAAAACTCGTTTTTGTATACTGTCAGAATGCAAAATTCAGAAAGGAAGAAGGCAAAACAAATACAAACCCAGAACAAATTGAGGCAATTGCCAATCAAGAGACCTGAATGCTGCCGATTGAATGCAGCTGAAAATCCCATTCACACTCGATTTGAAGGGAATTCAGTGCTGTCCCCTCTGGAAAAGGGTTATATTTCATTTGCCAAAACAGTAAACCTCATCTTGGTCGTGTTGTCTGTAGATTTCTAAGCATGAAATGCAAATTTGCTTTGTTTTTTATTTCATTATGAATACTCTGCCTGAACACGTTTCTGTATGGTATCAGAAAACAACATTCTGAAAGGAAGAAGGCAAAACAAACAGAAACCCAGAACAAATTGAGGCAATTGCCTACCAGGAGACCTGAATGCTGCTGATGGAATATACATTAAATTCCCATTCACACATGATTTGGAGGGAATTCAGAGCATTCCCCTCGGCAAAAGTCTTATATTTCATTTTCCCAAACACATAACCTTATGTTGGTCCTGTTGCCTGTAGATTTCTAAGCATGAAATGTCAATTTATTGTGTTTTGTATTTTATTATGAATACTTTGCCTAAACTCGTTTTGTGTGGTGTTAGAATACAACATTCAGAAAGGAGGAAGGCAAAACAAACACAAACTCAGAACAAATTGAGGCAATTGCCAATCAAGAGACCTGAATGCTGACAATTGAATAGACCTGAAAACCCATTCACACATGATTTGGAGGAATTCAGAGCTGTCCCCTCTGGAAAAGTGTTGCATTTCATTTTCCAAAACACATAACATATCTTGGTCATGTTGTCTGTACATGTCTAAGCATGAAACGCCGTTTTCTGTGTTATTTATTGCTTTCTGGACTCTGCCAAACCTCAATTTTGTATGGTGTCAGAATACAAAATTTGAAAAGGGAGAAGGTAAAACAGAAACCCAGAACTAATTGAGGCAATTGCCTAGCAGGAGACCTGAAAGCTGCCGATTGTATACACCTGAAAATCTCATTCACACTCCATTTGGAGGGGATTCAGAGCTGTCCCCTCTTGACAAGTGTTACAATTCATTTTCCAAAACACATAACGTTATCTTGGTCATGTTGCCTGTAGATTTCTAAGCATGAAATGCCAATTTATTCTGTTTTGTATTTTATTATGAATACTTTGCCTAATCTTGTTTTTGTATGGTGTCAGAATGCAACATTCAGAAAGGAAGAAGGCAAAACAAACACAAACCCAGAACAAATTGAGGCAATTCCCAATCAGGAGACCTGAATGCTGCCGAGTGAATACAGCTGAAAATCCCATTCACACTCGATTTGGAGGGAATTCAGAGCTGTCCCCTCTGTAAAAGGGCTATATTTCATTTAGCAAAACAGAAAACCTCATCTTGGTCGTGTTGTCTGTAGATTTCTAAGCATGAAACGCCATTTCCTGTGTTATTTATTGCTTTATGAACACCGCCTACCTCATTTTTGTATTGTGTCAGAATACAAAATTCAGAAAGGAAGAAGGCAAAACAAACACAAACCCAGAACAAATATAGGCGATTGCCAATCAAGACACCTGAATGCTGCCGATTGAATACACCTGAAAATCCCATTCACACTCGATTTGGAGGGGATTCAGAGCTGTCCCCTCAGCAAAAGTGTTACATTTCATTTTCCAAAACACATAACCTTATCTTGGTCATGTTGCCTGTAGATTTCTAAGCATGGAATGCCAATTTATTGTGTTTTGTATTTTATTATGAATACTTTGCCTAAACTCATTTTGTGTGGTGTCAGAATACAACATTCAGAAAGGAAGAAGGCAAAACAAACACAAACCCAGAACAACTGAGGCAATTCCCAATCAAGAGACCTGAATGCTGCCAATTGATTACACCTGAAAATCCCATTCTCACTGGATTTGGAGGGAATTCAGAGCTGTCCCTTTGGCAAAAGTGTTATATTTCATTTTCCAAAACACATAACCTTCTGTTGGTTGTTGCCGGTAAATTTCCAAGCATCAAACGCAAATTTGCTTTGTTTTTTTTTCATTAGGAATACTCTGCCTAAACCCGTTTTTGTATGGTGTCAGAGTGCAAAATTCAGAAAGGAAGAAGGCAAAACAAACACAAACCCAGAACAAATTGAGGCAATTGCCTAGCAGGAGACCTGAATGCTGCCGATTGTATACACCTGAAATTCCCATTCACACATGATTTGGAGGGAATTCCAAGCATTCTCCTCAGCAAAAGTGTTATATTTCATTTTCCAAAACACATAACCTTATCTTGGTCGTGTTGCCGGTAGATTTCTAAGCATGAAACGCCAATTTCCTTTGTATTTTATTTCATTGTGAATACTCTGCCTAAACTCGTTTTTGTATGGTGTCAGAATACAAAATTCAGAAAGGAATAAGGCAAAACAAACACAAACCCAGAACACGTTTAGGCAATTGCCAATCAAGAGACCTGAATGCTGACGATTTTATATACCTGAAAATCCCATTCACACTCGATTGGAGGGAAATCAGAGCTTTCTTCTCTGGAAAAGTGTTACATTTCATTTTTCAAAATAAAAAAAATCATCTTGGTCGTGTTCTCTCTAGATTTCTAAGCATGAATTGCAAGTTTACTGTGTTTTGTATTTTATTATGAATACTCTGCCTAAACCCGTTTTTGTATGGTGTCAGAGTGCAAAATTCAGAAAGGAAGAAGGCAAAACAAACACAAACCCAGAACAAATTGTGGCAATTGCCTAGCAGGAAACCTGAATGCTGCCGATTGTATACACCTGAAATTCCCATTCACACATGATTTGGAGGGAATTCAGTGCATTCCCCTCGGCAAAAGTGTTATATTTCATTTTCAAAAACACATAACCTTATCTTGGTCGTGTTGCCTGTAGATTTCTAAGCATGAAACGCCGTTTTCTGTGTTATATATTGCTTTATGCACACCGCCTACCTCATTTTTGTTTGGTGTCAGAATACAAAATTCAGAAAGGAAGAAGGCAAAACAAACACAAACCCAGAACAAATTTAGGCAATTGCCTAGCAGGAGACCTGTATGCTGCCGATGGAATACACCTGAAAACCCCATTCACACTAAATTTGAAGGGAATTCAGAGCTGTCCCCTCTGGAAAAGGGTTACATTTCATTTTGCATAACACATAACCTAATCTTGGTCGTGTTGTCTGTAGATTTATAAGGATAAAATGCCAATTTCCTGAGTTTTGATTTTATTATGAATACTCTGCCTAAACTCGTTTTTGTATACTGTCAGAATGCAAAATTGAAAAAGGAAGAAGGCAAAACAAACACAAACCCAGAACAAATTGAGGCATTTGCCTACCAGAAGACCTGAATGCTGCTGATGGAATACACCTGAAATTCCCATTCACACTTGATTTGGAGGGAATTCAGAGCATTCTCCTCAGCAAAAGTGTTACATTTCATTTTCCAAAACACATAACCTTATCTTGGTTGGGTTGTCTGTAAATTTTTAAGCATGAAATGCTAATAAATTGTGTTTTGCATTTTATTATGAATACTTTGCCTAAACTCGTTTTGGGTGGTGTCAGAATACAACATTCAGAAAGGAAGAAGGCAAAACAAACACAAACCCATTACAAATTGAGGCAATTACCTAGCAGGAGACCTGAATTCTGCCAATGGAATGCACCTGAAAATCCCATTCACACTGGATTTGGATGGAATTCAGAGCTGTCCCTTCCGCAAAAGGGTTACATTTCATTTTCCAAAATACAAAAAATCATATTGGTCGTGTTGCCTGTAGATGTCTAAGCATGAAATGCAGGTTTACTGTGCTTCTATTTCATTATGAAAACTCTGCCTAAACCTGTTTTTGTATGGTGTCAGAATGCAACATTCTGAATGGAAGAAGGCAAAACAAACACAAACCCAGAACAAATTTAGGCAATTGCCTAGCAGGAGACCTGAATGCTGCCGATTGAATACACCTGAAAATCTCATTCACACTCGATTTGGAGGGGATTCAGACGTGTCCCCTCTTGACAAGTGTCACATTTCAGTTTCCAAAACACATAACCTTATCTTGGTCGTGTTGCCTGTAGATTTCTAAGCATGAAATGCCAATTTATTGTGTTTTGTATTTTATTATGAATACTTTGCCTAAACTCATTTTGTGTGGTATCAGAATACAACATTCAGAAAGGAAGAAGGCAAAACAAACACAAACCCAGAACAAATTGAGGCAATTCCCAATCAAGAGACCTGAATGCTGACAATTGAATACACTGAAAATCCCATTCGCACTGGATTTAGAGGGAATTCAGAGCATTCCCCTCGGCAAAAGTGTTACATTTCATTTTCCAAAACACATAACCTTCTGTTGGTTGTGCTCCCGTTAGATTTCTAAGCATGAAACCTCAATTAGCTGTGTTTTTTATTTCTTTATGAGTCTTCTGCCTAAACTCGTTTTTGTATACTGTCAGAATGCAAAATTCAGAAAGGAAGAAGGCAAAACAAACACAAACCCAGAACAAATTTAGGCAATTGCCTAGCAGGAGACCTGAATGCTGCCCATTGTATACACCTGAAATTCCCATTCACACATGATTTGGAGGGAATTCAGAGCATTCCCCTAGGCAAAAGTGTTATATTTCTTTTTCTAAAACACATAACCTTATCTTGGTCGTGTTGCCTGTAGATTTATAAGCATGAAACGCCAATTTGCTTTGTTTTTTATTTCATTATGAATACTCTGCCTAAACTCGTTTTTGTATGGTGTCAGAATACAAAATTTGGAAAGGAAGAAGGCAAAACAAACACAAACCCAGGACAAATTTAGGCAATTACCTAGCAGGAGACCTGAATGCTGACGATTTTATACACCTGAAATTCCCATTCACACATGATTTAGAGGGAATTCAGAGCATTCCCCTCAGCAAAAGTGTTATATTTCATTTTCCAAAACACATAACCTTATGTTGGTCGTGTTGCCTGTAGATTTCTAAGCATGAAACGCCAATTTCCTTTGTTTTTTTTTCATTATGAATACTCTGCCTAAACTCGTTTTTGTATGGTGTCAGAATACAACATTCAGAAAGGAAGAAGGCAAAACAAACACAAACCCAGAACAAATTTAGCCAATTGCCTAGCAGGAGACCTGAATGCTGCCGATGGAATACACCTGAAAATCCCATTCACACTGGATTTGAAGGGAATTCAGATCTGTCCCCTCTGGAAAAGGGTTCTATTTCATTTTCCAAAACACATAACCTTGTCTTGGTCAGGTTGCCTGTAGATTTCTAAGCATGAAACGCCAATTTCCTTTGTTTTTTATTTGATTATGAATACTATGCCTAAACTCGTTTTTGTATGGTGTCAGAATACAAAATTCAGAAAGGAAGAAGGCAAAACAAACACAAACCCAGAACAAATTTAGGAAATTGCCTAGCAGGAGACCTGAATGCTGACGATTTTATACACCTGAAATTCCCATTCACACATGATTTAGAGGGAATTCAGAGCATTCCCATCAGCAAAAGTGTTACATTTCATTTTCCAAAACACATAACCTTATGTTGGTCGTGTTGCCTGTAGATTTCTAAGCATGAAACGCCAATTTCCTTTGTTTTTTTATTTGATTATGAATACTATGCCTAAACTCGTTTTTGTATGGTGTCAGAATACAAAATTCAGAAAGGAAGAAGGCAAAACAAACACAAACCCAGAACAAATTTAGCCAATTGCCTAGCAGGAGACCTGAATGCTGCTGATGGAATACACCTGAAAATCCCATTCACACTCGATTTGAAGGGAATTCAGAGCTGTCCCATCTGGAAAAGGGTTACATTTCATTTTCCAAAACACATAACCTTATCTTGGTCATGTTCTCTGAAGATTTGTAAGGATAAAATGCCAATATCATGAGTTTTGATTTTATTATGAATACTCTGCCTAAACTCGTTTTTGTATGGTGTCAGAATACAAAATTCAGAAAGGAAGAAGGCAAAACAAACACAAACCCAGAACACGTTTCGGCAATTGCCAATCAAGAGACCTGAATGAGGACGATTTTATACACCTGAAAATCCCATTGACACTCGATATAGAGGGAAATCAGAGCTGTCCCCTCTGGAAAAGGGTTACATTTCATTTTCAAAATACAAAAAATTATCTTGGTCGTGTTGCCTGTAGATTTCTAAGCATGAATTGCAAGTTTACTGTGTTTTGTATTTTATTATGAATACTCTGCCTAAACTCGTTTTTGTATACTGTCAGAATGCAAAATTCAGAAAGGAAGAAGGCAAAACAAACACAAACCCAGAAAATTGAGGCAATTGCCTATCAGGAGACCTGAATGCTGCCGATTGTATACACCTGAAATTCCCATTCACACATGATTTGGAGGGAATTCAGAGCATTCCCCTCGGCAAAAGTGTTACATTTCATTTTCCAAAACAAATAACCTTCTGTTGGTTGTGTTGCCGGCAGATTTCTAAGCATGAAACGCCAATTTCCTTTGTTTTTTATTTCATTATGAATACCTCGCCTAAACTTGTTTTTGTATGGTGTCAGAATGCAAAATTCAGAAAGGAAGAAGGCAAAACAAACACAAACCCAGAACAAATTTAGGAAATTGCCTAGCAGGAGACCTGAATGCTGCCGATGGAATACACCTGAAATTCCCATTCACACATGATTTGGAGGGAATTCAGAGCATTCCTCTCGGCAAAAGTGTTATATTTCATTTTCCATAACACATAACCTTATCTTGGTCGTGTTGCCTGTAGATTTCTAAGCATGAAACGCCAATTTGCTTTGTTTTTTATTTCATTATGAATACTCTGCCTAAACTCGTTTTTGTATGGGGTCAGAATACAAAATTTGGAAAGGAAGAAGGCATAACAAACACAAACCCAGAACAAATTTAGGCAATTGCCTAGCAGGAGACCTGAATGCTGATGATTTTGTAAACCTGAAATTCCCATTCACACATGATTTAGAGGGAATTCAGAGCATTCCCCTCAGCAAAAGTGTTACATTTCATTTTCCAAAACACATAACCTTATCTTGGTCGTGTTGCCGGTAGATTTCTAAGCATGAAACGCCAATTTCCTTTGTTTTTTATTTCAGTATGAATACTCTGCCTAAACTCGTTTTTGTATGGTGTCAGAATACAAAATTCAGAAAGGAAGAAGGCAAAACAAAAATAAACCCAGAACAAATTTAGGCAGTTGCCTAGCAGTAGACCTGAATGCTGCCGATGGAATACACCTGAAAATCCCATTCACACTCGATTTGAAGGGAATTCAGACCTGTCCCCTCTGGAAAAGGGTTCTATTTCATTTTCCAAAACACATAACCTTTTCTTGGTCGTGTTGTCTGTATATTTATAAGGATAAAATGCCAATTTCCTGAGTTTTGATTTTATTATGAATACTCTGCCTAAACTCGTTTTTGTATGGTGTCAGAATACAAAATTCAGAAAGGAAGAAGGCAAAACAAACACAAACCCAGAACACGTTTAGGCAATTGCCAATCAAGAGACCTGAATGCTGACGATTTTATACACCTGAAAATCCCATTGACACTCGATATAGAGGGAAATCAGTGTTGTCCCTTCTGAAAAAGGGTTACATTTTATTTTCATTTTTTTTATTTTTTTATTTATTTATTTTTTTTTTACAGGCAGAGTGGACAGTGAGAGAGAGAGACAGAGAGAAAGGTCTTCCTTTGCCGTTGGTTCACCCTCCAATGGCCGCCGCGGTCGGCGCGCTGCGGCCGGCGCACCGCGCTCATCCGATGGCAGGAGCCAGGAGCTAGGTGCTTATCCTGGTCTCCCATGGGGTGCAGGGCCCAAGCACTTGGGCCATCCTCCACTGCACTCCTGGGACACAGCAGAGGGCTGGCCTGGAAGAGGGGGAACCGGGACAGAATCCGGTGCCCCGAACGGGACTAGAACCCAGTGTGCCGGTGCCCCAAGGCGGAGGATTAGCCTGTTGAGCTGCAGCGCCGGCCACATTTCATTTTCAAAATACAAAAAATCATCTTGGTCGTGTTGCCTGTAGATTTCTAAGCATGAATTGCCAGTTTAATGTGTTTTGTATTTTATTATGCATACTCTGCCTAAATTCATTTCATTTTCCATAACACATAAACTTATCTTGGTCGTGTTGCCTGTAGATTTCTAAGCATGAAACGCCAATTTCCTTTGTTTTTTATTTGATTATGAAACCTTGCCTAAACTCGTTTTTGTATGGTGTCAGAATACAAAATTTGGAAAGGAAGAAGGCAAAACAAACACAAACCCAGAGCAAATTTAGGTAATTGCCTAGCAGGAGATCTGAATGCTGCCGATTGTATACACCTGAAATTCCCATTCACACATGATTTGGAGGGAATTCAGAGCATTCCCCTCGGCAAAAGTGTTATATTTCATTTTCCATAACACATAACCTTATCTTGGTCGTGTTGCCTGTAGATTTCTAAGCATGAAACGCCAACTTCCTTTGTTTTTTATTTCATTATGAATAATCTGCCTAAACTCGTTCTTTATCCTAGTACTAGTGGTTGAACTCTGTAATTAACACACAATTATTCTTAGGTGTTTAAATTTTAACTGAAAAGTGATCTCTGTGAAATATAAGAGTGGGAATAAGAGAGGGAGGAGATGTAAAACTTGGGACAGGCTCAATCGGAACGGCCCCAAATGATGGAGTTAGAATTGTGCCAGGGGTTTCCAATACAACCCCATCAAGGTGGCATGTACCAAGGCCATCTCATTAGTCCAAGTGATCAATTTCAGCTCACAATTGATCACACTGATAGGTCTAAGAGCCAAAGGGATCACACAAACAAGACTAGTGTCTGCTAATACTAACTGATAGAATGAAAAAGGGAGAGAATGATCCAACATGGGAAGCAGGATACACAGCAGACTCATAGAATGGCAGATGTCCTAAATAGCACTCTGGCCTCAGAATCAGCCCTTAAGGCATTCGGATCTGGCTCAAGAGCCCATGAGAATATTTTAGGCATGGAAAGCTAAGACACTCTGGAAAAAACAGAAGACCTAAATGAAAGATCTCTGCGAGTGAGATCCCAGTGGAAAGAACGGGGCCATCAAAGAAGGAGGTACCTTTCTCTGAAGGGAGGAGAGAACTTCCACTTTGACTATGGCCCTGTGGGAATAAGATCGAAGTCGGCTAACCCTAAAGGCTTCCATAGCCTCGGCAACTCATGACCAGAGCCTAGGGAGATTACTGACGCCATAAACAAGAGTGTCAAATTGTTAAATCAACATCAGGAGTCACTGTGTACTTGCGTCTCATGGGGGATCTGTCCTTAGTGTGTTATCCAATGTGAAGTGATGCTATTACTAGTACTGAAACAGTATTTTTACACTTTGTGTTTCTGTGTGGGTGCAAACTGATGAAATCCTTACATAGTATATATTGAATCGATCTTCTTTATATAAAGATAATTGCAAATGAAAAAAAAAATCTTGGTGTTAAACTGGAAATTGCATAGACAATTAATCAATTTTTTAAAAAAAAAAATCATGTAGGATCTCTGTCCTTAATGTGCTGTACATTGTGAATTAATACTATAACTAGTACTCCAACAGTATTATCATTTTGTGTCTCTATGCGAGGGCAAACCGTTGAAATCTTTACGTAATACGTACTAAATTGATCTCCTGTGTATAAAAAGAATTGAAAATGAATCTTGATGTGAATGGAAGGGGAGAGGGAGCGGGAAAAGGGGAGGGTGGGGGGAGGGAGGGAAGTTGTGTGTGGGGGGAGCCATTGTGGTCCATGAGCTGTTCTTTGGAAATTTATATTCTTTAAATAAAAGCTTTATAAAAAAAAAAAAAAAAAAAAACTCGTTTTTATAGGGTGTCAGAATACAAAATTTGGAAAGGAAGAAGGCATAACAAACACAAACCCAGAACAAATTTAGTAATTGCCTAGCAGGAGACCTGAATACTCTCGATTGAATACACCTGAAATTGCCATTCACAGTCGATTTGGAGGGAATTCAGATCTGTCCTCTCGGCAAAAGATTTATATTTCATTTTCCAAAACACATAACCTTATCTTGATTGTGTTGCCTGTAGATTTCTAAGCATGAAATGCCAATTTACTGTGTTTTGTATTTTATTATGAATACTTTGCCTAAACACGTTTTGTGTGGTGTCAGAATACAACATTCAGAAAGAAAGAAGGTAAAACAAACACAAACCCAGAACAAATTTAGGCAATTTCCTAGCAGGAGACCTGAATGCTGCGGATTGAATACACCTGGAAATCTCATTCACACTCGATTTGGAGAGGATTCAGAGCTGTCCCCTCGGAAAAAGTGTTACATTAAATTTTCCAAGATACAAAAAATTATGTTAGTCCTGTTGCCTGTACATTTCTAAGCATGAAATGCAAGTTTACTGTGTTTTGTATTTCATTATGAATACTCTGCCTGAACTCGATTTTGTATACTGTCAGAATACAAAATTCAGAAAGGAAGAAGGCAAAACGAACACAAACCCAGCACAAATTGAGGCAATTGCATAACAGGAGACCTGAATGTTTTAGATTGAATACACCTGCAATTCCCATTCACACACGATTTGGAGGGAATTCAGAACTGTCCCCTCAGCAACAGAGTTATATTTCATTTTCCAAAACAAATAACCTTATCTTGGTCATGTTGCCTGTAGGTTTCTAGGCATGAAACGCCAATTTGCTTTGTTTTTTATTTCATTATGAATACTCTGCCTAAACTCATTTTTGTATGGTGTCAGAATGCAAAATTCAGAAAGGAAGAAGGCAAAACAAACACAAACCCAGAACAAATTGAGGCAATTGCCTAGCAGGAGACCTGAATGCTGCCGATTGAATACACTTGAAATTCCCATTCACACTGGATTTGGAGGGAATTCAGAGCATTCCCCTCGGCAAAAGTGTTACATTTCACTTTCCAAAACACATAACCTTATGTTGGTCGTGTTGCCTGTAGATTTCTAAGCGTGAAACACCAATTTGCTTTGTTTTTTATTTCATTATGAACACTCTGCCTAAATTGGTTTTTGTATGGTGTCAGAATGCAAAATTCAGAAAGGAAGAAGGCAAAACAAACACATACCCAGAACAAATTTAGGCAATTGCCTAGCAGGAGACCTGAATGCTGCCGATTGTAAACCCCTGAAATTCCCATTCACACTGGATTTGGAGAGAATTCAGAGCATTCTCCTCGGCAATAATGTTATATTTTATTTTCCAAAACACATAACCTTATCTTGGTCGTGTTGCCTGTAGATTTCTAAGCAGGAAACGCTGTTTTCTGTGTTATTTATTGCTTTGTAAACTCTGCCTTACCTCATTTTTGTGTTTTGTCAGAATACAAAATTTGGAAAGAAAGTAGGTAAAAGAAACACAAACCCAGAAAAAATTTAGGTGATTGCCAATCAAGAGATCTGAATGCTGCTGATTGAATACACCTGAAAATCTCATTCACACTCGATTTGGAGGGGATTCAGAGCTGTCCCCTCTAGACAAGTGTTATATTTCATTTTCCAAAACACATAACCATATCTTGGTCGTGTTGCCTCTAGATTTCTAAGCATGAAAAGCCAATTTGCTTTGTTTTTTATTTCATTGCGATACTCTGCCTAAACTCGTTTTTGTATGGTGTCAGAATGCAAAATTCAGAACGGAAGAAGGCAAAACAAACACAAACCCAGAACAAATTGAGGCAATTGCCTACCAACAGACCTAAATACTGCCGATTGATACACCTGAAATTCCCATTCACACACGATTTGGAGGGAATTCAGAGCTGTCTCCTCGGCAAAAGTGTTATATTTCATTTTCCAAAACACATAAATTATGTTGGTTGTATTGCCTGTAGATTTCTAAGCATGAAACGCCAATTTGCTTTGTTTTTTATTTCATTATGAATACCTCGCCTAAACTCGTTTTTGTATGGTGTCAGAATGCAAAATTCAGAAAGGAAGAAGGCAAAACAAACACAAACCCAGAACAAATTGAGGCAATTGCCTAGCAGGAGACCTGAATGCTGCCGATTGAATACACTTGAAATTCCCATTCACACTGGATTTGGAGGGAATTCAGAGCATTCCCCTCGGCAAAAGTGTTACATTTCACTTTCCAAAACACATAACCTTATGTTGGTCGTGTTGCCTGTAGATTTCTAAGCGTGAAACACCAATTTGCTTTGTTTTTTATTTCATTATGAACACTCTGCCTAAATTGGTTTTTGTATGGTGTCAGAATGCAAAATTCAGAAAGGAAGAAGGCAAAACAAACACATACCCAGAACAAATTTAGGCAATTGCCTAGCAGGAGACCTGAATGCTGCCGATTGTAAACCCCTGAAATTCCCATTCACACTGGATTTGGAGAGAATTCAGAGCATTCTCCTCGGCAATAATGTTATATTTTATTTTCCAAAACACATAACCTTATCTTGGTCGTGTTGCCTGTAGATTTCTAAGCAGGAAACGCTGTTTTCTGTGTTATTTATTGCTTTGTAAACTCTGCCTTACCTCATTTTTGTGTTTTGTCAGAATACAAAATTTGGAAAGAAAGTAGGTAAAAGAAACACAAACCCAGAAAAAATTTAGGTGATTGCCAATCAAGAGATCTGAATGCTGCTGATTGAATACACCTGAAAATCTCATTCACACTCGATTTGGAGGGGATTCAGAGCTGTCCCCTCTAGACAAGTGTTATATTTCATTTTCCAAAACACATAACCATATCTTGGTCGTGTTGCCTCTAGATTTCTAAGCATGAAAAGCCAATTTGCTTTGTTTTTTATTTCATTGCGATACTCTGCCTAAACTCGTTTTTGTATGGTGTCAGAATGCAAAATTCAGAAAGGAAGAAGGCAAAACAAACACAAACCCAGAACAAATTGAGGCAATTGCCTACCAACAGACCTAAATACTGCCGATTGATACAGCTGAAATTCCCATTCACACACGATTTGGAGGGAATTCAGAGCTGTCTCCTCGGCAAAAGTGTTATATTTCATTTTCCAAAACACATAAATTATGTTGGTTGTATTGCCTGTAGATTTCTAAGCATGAAACGCCAATTTGCTTTGTTTTTTATTTCATTATGAATACCTCGCCTAAACTCGTTTTTGTATGGTGTCAGAATGCAAAATTCAGAAAGGAAGAAGGCAAAACAAACACAAACCCAGAACAAATTGAGGCAATTGCCTAGCAGGAGACCTGAATGCTGCCAATTGAATACACTTGAAATTCCCATTCACACTGGATTTGGAGGGAATTCAGAGCATTCCCCTCGGCAAAAGTGTTACATTTCACTTTCCAAAACACATAACCTTATGTTGGTCGTGTTGCCTGTAGATTTCTAAGCGTGAAACACCAATTTGCTTTGTTTTTTATTTCATTATGAACACTCTGCCTAAATTGGTTTTTGTATGGTGTCAGAATGCAAAATTCAGAAAGGAAGAAGGCAAAACAAACACATACCCAGAACAAATTTAGGCAATTGCCTAGCAGGAGACCTGAATGCTGCCGATTGTAAACCCCTGAAATTCCCATTCACACTGGATTTGGAGAGAATTCAGAGCATTCTCCTCGGCAATAATGTTATATTTTATTTTCCAAAACACATAACCTTATCTTGGTCGTGTTGCCTGTAGATTTCTAAGCAGGAAACGCTGTTTTCTGTGTTATTTATTGCTTTGTAAACTCTGCCTTACCTCATTTTTGTGTTTTGTCAGAATACAAAATTTGGAAAGAAAGTAGGTAAAAGAAACACAAACCCAGAAAAAATTTAGGTGATTGCCAATCAAGAGATCTGAATGCTGCTGATTGAATACACCTGAAAATCTCATTCACACTCGATTTGGAGGGGATTCAGAGCTGTCCCCTCTAGACAAGTGTTATATTTCATTTTCCAAAACACATAACCATATCTTGGTCGTGTTGCCTCTAGATTTCTAAGCATGAAAAGCCAATTTGCTTTGTTTTTTATTTCATTGCGATACTCTGCCTAAACTCGTTTTTGTATGGTGTCAGAATGCAAAATTCAGAAAGGAAGAAGGCAAAACAAACACAAACCCAGAACAAATTGAGGCAATTGCCTACCAACAGACCTAAATACTGCCGATTGATACACCTGAAATTCCCATTCACACACGATTTGGAGGGAATTCAGAGCTGTCTCCTCGGCAAAAGTGTTATATTTCATTTTCCAAAACACATAAATTATGTTGGTTGTATTGCCTGTAGATTTCTAAGCATGAAACGCCAATTTCCTTTGTTTTTTATTTCATTATGAATACCTCGCCTAAACTCGTTTTTGTATGGTGTCAGAATGCAAAATTCAGAAAGGAAGAAGGCAAAACAAACACAAACCCAGAACAAATTGAGGCAATTGCCTAGCAGGAGACCTGAATGCTCTCGATTGAATACCCCTGAAAATCCCATTCACACTCGATTTGGAGGCAATTCAGAGCTATCCCCTCTGGACAAGTGTTACATTTCATTTTCCAAAACACAAAAACTCATCTTGGTCATGTTGCCTGTAGATTTCTAAGCATGAAACACTATTTCCTGTGTTATTTATTACTTTGTGGACTCTGCCTAACCTCATTTTTGTATTGTGTCAGAATACAAAATTTGGAAAGGAAGAAGGTGTTTTCTATTTTATTATGATACTTTGCCTAAACTCGTTTTGTGTGGTGTCAGAATACAACATTCAGAAAGGAAGAAGGCAAAACAAACACAAACCCAGAACAAATTTAGGTGATTACCTAGCTGGAGACCTGAATGCTGCCACTGAATACACCTGAAAATCTCATTCACACTCGATTTGGAGGGAATTCAGAGCTGTCCCCTCTGGAAAAGGGTTACATTTCATTTTCCAAAACACAAAAACTCATCTTGGTCGTTTTGCCTGTAGATTTCTAAGCATGAAACACCATTTCCTGTGTTATATATTGCTTTGTGGACTCTGCCTAACCTCATTTTTGCATGGTGTCCGAATACAAAAATCACAAAGGAAGAAGGAAAAACAAACACAAACCCAGAACAAATTTAGGCCATTGCCTAGCAGGAGACCTGAATGCTGCCGATTGAATACACCTGAAAATCTCATTCACACTCAATTTCGTGGGAATTCAGAGCTCTCCCCTCTTGACAAGTGTTACATTTCATTTTCCAAACACATTACGTTACCTTGGTCATGTTGCTGTAGATATCTAAGCATGAAATGCCAATTTACTGTGTTTTGTATTTTATTATGAATACTTTGCCTAAACTCGTTTTGTGTGGTGTCATAATACAACATTCAGAAATGAAGAAGGCAAAACAAACACAAACCCAGAACTAATTGAGACAATTGAAAATCAGGAGACCTTAATGCTGCCGAATAAATACACATGAAAATCCTATTCACACTTGATTTAGAGAGAATTCAGAGCTGTCCCCTCGGCAAAACAGTTCATTTCATTTTCCAAAACACAAAAACTCATCTTGGTCGTGTTGCCTGTATATTTCTAAGCATGAAACACCAATTGACTGTGTTTTTTATTTCATTATGAAAACACCGCCGATACTCATTTTTCTATGTTGTCAGAATACAAAATTCAGAAAGGAGAAGGCAAAACACACGCAAACCCAGAACAAATTTTGGCAATTGCCTAGAAAGAAACCTGAATGCTGCTGATTGAATACACCTGAAAATCCCATTCGCACTCGATTTGGAGAGAATTCAGAGCTGTCCCCTCAGCATAAGTGTTATATTTCATTTTCCAAAACACAAAACCTCATCTTGCTTGTGTTTCCTGTACATATCTAAGCGCAAAATGCCAATTTGCTTAGTTTTTTATTGCATTATGGATACTCTGCCTAACCTCATTTTTGTATGGTGTCAGAATACAAAATTTGGAAAGGAAGAAGGCAAAACAAACACAAACCCAGAACAAATTTAGGCAATTGCCTAGAATGAAACCTGAATGCCGCTGATTGAATACACCTGAAACTCACGTTGACACTCGATTTGGAGGGAATTCAGAGCTGTCCCCTCTGGAAAAGTGTAATATTTCATTTTCTAAAACACAAAACATCATCTTGGTCGTGTTTCCTGTAGATTTCTAACCATACAATGACAATTTCCTGAGTTTTTTATTTCATTATGAATATTCTGCCTAAACTCATTTTTTTTTGGGCCAGAATACAGAATTCTGAAAAGAAGAAAGCAAAACAAACAGAAACCCAGAAAAAATTTAGGCATTTGCCTATCGAGAGACCTGAATGCTGCTGGTTGAATACACCTGAAAATACCATTCACATTCGATTTAGAGGGAACTCAGAGCTGTCCCATCAGCAAAAGTGTTACATTTCATTTTCGAAAACACAATAATTAATCTTGGTTGTGTGGCCTGTAGATTTCTAAGCATGAAATGCAAATTTGCTTCATTTTTGTTGCTTTATGGATACTCAGCCTAACCTCATTTTTGTATGGTGTCAGAATACAAAATTCCGAAAGGAAATAGGCAAAACAAAACCAAACCCAGAACAAATATAGGAATTGCCCAGTAGGAGACCTGAATGCTGCCGATTGAATAAACCTGAAAACATTTTCACACTCGATGTGGAGGGAATTCAGTGCTATACCCTCGGCAAAAGAATTATATTTCATTTTCCAAAACACAAAACCTCATCTTGGTCGTGTTGCCTGTACATTTCTTAGCATGAAACGCCAATTTCCTTTGTTTTGTATTTCATTATGAATACTCAGCATAACCTCGTTTTTGTATGGTGTCAGAATACAAAATTCAGAAAGGAAGAAGGCAAAACAAACACAAACCCAGAACAAATTGAGGCAAATGCCAATCAAGAGACCTGAATGCTGAAGATTGATTACATCTGAAAATCCCTTTCACACTCGATTTGGAGGGAATTCAGATCTGTCGCCTAAGCAAAAGGGTTACATTATATTTTGCAAAACATAAAACCTCATCTTGGTCATGTTGCCTGTACATTTCTAAGCACGAAACGCCAATTTACTGTGTTTAGTATTTCATTAAGAATACAGCGACGAACCTCATTTTCCTATGTTGTCAGAATACAAAATTTGGAAAAGAAGAAGGTAAAATAAATGAAACCAAGAACAAATTGAGGCAATTGCAATTCAAGAAACCTGAATGCTGCTGATTGAATACACTTGAAATTCCCATTCACACAAAATTTGGAGGGAATTCAGAGCTGTCCCCTCGGCAAAAGAGTTATATTTCATTTTCCAAAATACAAAAAATCATGGTAGTCCTGTTGCCTGTAGATTTCTAAGCATGAAACGCAATTTGCTGTGTTAGTTATCGCTTTATGGATACTCTGCCTAACCTCATTTTTGTATGGTGTCAGAATACAAAATTTTTAAACGAAGAAGGCAAAAACAAACACAAACCCAGAACAAATTCAGACAATTGCCTAGAAAGAAACCTGAATGCTCCTGATTGAATACACCCAAAAATCCAATTCACACTCGATTTGGAGGGAATTGAGAGCTGTCCAATCGGCAAAATGGATATATTATATTTTGCAAAACACAAAATCTCATCTTGCTTGTTTTGCCTGTACATATCTAAGCATGAAATGCCAATTTCCTGTTTTTTATTGCATTATGGATACTCTGCCTAACCTCGTTTTTCTATGGTGTCATAATACAAAATTTGGAAAGGAAGAAGGCAAAACAAACACATATCCAGAACAAATTTAAGCAATTGACTAGAAGGAAACATAAATGCCACTGATTGAATACACCTGAAAATCCCATTCAGACTGGATGTGGAGGGAATTCAGAGCTGTCCCCTCGGCAAAAGAGTTATATTTCATTTTCCAAAACACAAAACCTCATCTTGTTCGTGTTGCCTGTAGATTTCTAAGCATAAAATGCCAATTTGCTTTGTTTTTTATTTTATTATGGATACTCTGCCTAACCTCATTTTTGTATGGTGTCAGAATACAACATTCAGAAAGAAAGTAGGCAAAACAAAACAAACCTAGAACAAATTTAGCAATTGCATAGCAGGAGACCTGAATGCTGCCCATTGAATACACCTGAAAATCCCATTCACCCTCAATATGGAGGGAATTCAGAGCTGTCCCCTCGGCAAAAGAGTTATACTTCATTTTCCAAAAACACAAAACCTCATCTTTGTCATGTTGCCTGTAGATTTCGAAGCATGAAATGCCAATTTACTGTGTTTCATATATCATTAAGAATACACCGCCGAACCTCATTTTTTTATGTTGTCAGAATTCAAAATTCCGAAAGGAAGAAGGCAAAACAAAGAGAAACCAAGAACAAATTGAGGCAATTGCCAATCAAGAGACCTGAATGATGCTGATTGAATACACCTGAAAATTCCATTCACACTCAATTTGGAGGGAATTCAGGGCTGTCCCTTCGGCAAAAGTGTTATATTTCATTTTCCAAAACGCAAAGCCTCATCTTGCTTGTGTTGCCTGTAGATTTCTAAGAGTGAAACACAAATTTCCTGTGTTTTGTATTTTATTATGAATACTCAGTCGAAACTCATTTTTCTGTGGTGTCAGAGTACAAAATTCAGAAAGGAAGAAGGCAAAACAAACACAAACCCAGAACAAATTGAGACAATTGCCTAGAAAGAAACCTGAATGCTGCTAATTGAATTCACCTGAACATCCAATTCACACTCAATTCGGAGGGAATTCATGGCTGTCCCCTCGGCAAAGGGGTTACATTATATTTTGCAAAACACAAAACCTCATCTTGGTCGTGTTGTCTGTAGATTTCTAAGCAGGAAACCCCAATTTAATGTGGTTTTTATTTCATTATGAATACACCGCCGAAACTCATTTTTCTATGGTGTAAGAAAACAAAATTCAGAAAGGAAGAAGGCAAAAGAAACACAAACCCAGAACAAATTGAGACAATTGCCTAGAAAGAAACCTGATTGCTGCTGATTGAATACACCAGAAAATCCAATTCACACTCAATTTGGAGGGAATTCAGAGCTTTCCCCTCGGCAAAAGAGTTATATTTCATTTTCCAAAACACATAACCTCATCTTGGTCGTGTTGCCTGTACACTTCTAATATGAAACACGAATTTGCACTGTTTTGTATTGCTTTATGGCTACTCTGCCTAACTTCATTTTGTTTTTTGTCTGAATACAAAATATGGAAATGGAGAAGGCAAAAAAAACACAAACCCAGAACAAATTGACACAATGGCCAATCAAGAGACCTGAAAGCTGCTGATCGAATACACCTAAAAATCCGATTTACACTGAATTTGGAGGGAATTCAGTGCTGTCCACATGGCAAAAGGGTGACATTGCATTTTGCAAAACACAAAAAATCATCTTGGTCATGTTGCCTACAGATTTCCAAGCGTGAAATGCCAATTTGCTGTGTTTTTTATTTCATTATGGATACTCTGCCTAACCTCATTTTTGTATGGTGTCAGAATACAAAATTCGGAAAGGAAGAACGCAAAAGAAACAGAAAACCAGATCAAATTTAGCCAATTGCGTAGAAAGAAACCTAATTGCTGCTGATTGAATACACCTGAAAATCCCATTCACACTCCATTTGGAGGGAATTCAGAGCTTTCCCCTCGGAAAAGAATTATATTTCCTTTTCCAAAACACAAAACATCATCTTCGTCTTGTTGCCTGTACACTTCTAAGCATGAAACACGAATTTACACTGTTTTTTATTGCTTTATGGATAGTCTGCCTAACCTCATTTTGTCTGTTGTCTGAATACAAAATTTGGAAAGGAAGAAGGCAAAACAATCACAAACCCAGAACAAATTTTGGCAATTGCCTAGAAAGAAACCTGAATGCTGCTGATTGAATACACTTGAAAATCCGAGTCAATATGAATTTGGAGGGAATTCAGTGCTGTCCACACGGCAAAAGGATCACATTGCATTTTGCAAAACACAAAAAATCATCTTGGTCATGTTGCCTGTAGATTTCTAAGCGTGAAACGCCAATTTCTGAGTTTTTTATTTTTTATGGATACTCTGAATAACCTCATGTTTGCATGGTGTCAGAATACAAAATTCGGAAAGGAAGAAGGCAAAACAAACAGAAACCCAGAACATATTTAGGCAATTGCCAATCAAGAGACCTGAATGCTGCTGATTGAATACACCTGAAAATCTGATTCACGGTCGACTTGGAGGGAATTCAGAGCTTTCCCCTCGGCAAAAGTGTTATATTTCATTTTTCAAAACACAATACCTGTTCTTGCTCCTGTTGCCTGTAGATTTCTAATGTAAAATGCCAATTTGCTGTGTTTTTCATTTCATTATGAATACACTGCATAACCTCATTTTTGTATCACGTCACACTATAAAATTCAGAAATCAAGAAGGCCAAACAAACAGAAACATAGAGCAAATTGAAGCATTTGGAATTCAAGAAACCTGAATGCTGCTGATTGAATACACCTGAAAAGCCCATTCACACTGAATTTGGATGGAATTCAGTGCTGTCCCCTAGGAAAAAAGGGTTGTATTCCATTCCCCAAAACAGAAGGAAGGAAGAAGGCAAAACAAACACACACCCAGATCGAATTTAGCCAATTGCCTAGAAAGAAACATGATTGCTGCTGATTGAATTCACGTGAAAATCCGAGTCAAACTCGATTTTGACGGAATTCAGTGCTGTCCCCTCATCAAAAGGGGTGTATTTCAAGAGAGCGGCAAGATGGCGGAATAGGAAGGGAGCACACCGATAGTCTGGGGAGAGACAGTTTAATAAAAGTGGAGATACTGCAGGTTCAAGGAAGAGTAGGGGACGAAACAGCAGAGGAAACCCTTCCGGAACTGGTGATTCACAGTGGACCTGCATGGAGAGCGTGGGAGCCCGCAGTTTGGGACACCAGCAGCAGATTCAACACACCAGCGCTGGAACGCGAGGTGAGCAGAAACTCAATAGCCCAATATACCAGCAGGGAAGCGGAAAAGGGAGCCTAGAGCGAACAAGGCTTGAAACCCTGCGGGGAAAAGTTCACCAGGCTAACTAGAAGAGAGAGAGAGAGAGAGAGGGGAAAAAAAAAGTGACCCGTACGGACACGAGCTTCTCTCTCTCCACTCACCTCTCAAAGGTGAGCAAGACAAAGAGCAGGCGCCATTTTGGAATACATCATAAGCAGGGCGACCTCGGGTCGGCACCGGCCCCGAGCCTAGCAGAAAAACCTGACTCTGGGTGGGAGGGGTGAAATAACAGGAGATTAGAACCTAATGAATGTGTGGTGCTAATGAACTGAGACTGTGAAAAAAGAGACGGTGGGGGAGAGAACTCACGGAAATCACAAATTTATGTGAGTACTCTCCAGAGACGCTACAGTTCAGTAGCCTTGGCAGCCCAGTGGGAGACTACAGGAGAATCTCAGCCCACACAAAGGGCCGCAAAGATTCCTTCTCTGGTCCTTGGGAAAGAGCTTCCGATCTCTGGATCCTGTGGGTATATCATTCGCCTGCTAACTACCCCCAATTCCATTCAGCTGTGTGGAATTACTTTCCTTTTGAACCAAAAAAAAAAAAAAAGTAACAGAGAGAGATTTACCACGCCTAACCTGGGAGTGTCTCCTTTGACACACCCTCAACCCTGAGGAACCAAACAGAGCTCTCAGGCCACACCCATCTCAAGCCTCTAAGGCTCCATCAAAAGCAGACAGTCCACTTAATCTAGAGTCATAGTATAACAAGAAAAAAACACCACAGCAAAGAAACCAATATGCCAAACAACAAACGCAAAAACCGAGGTAATAAGAACAAGGAAGACACTATGGCATCCCCAAATGAAAAAGACACCCCAATTCAAGATTACGAAGATGATGAGATAGAAGAGATGCAAGAAGCGGATCTCACAAAATTGATAAGAACACTAAGAAGTACTCAAAAACAAATTCTTGAACTACAGAAATCCTTAATGGACAAGGTAGAAAATCTCTCTCGTGAAAATGAAATATTAAGGAGAAATCAAGCTGAAATGAAACAATTAGTAGAACATGAAACTGTGATAGTGACGAGAAATCATAATGAAGTGAAGAATTCAATAGATCAAATGAAAAACACATTAGAGAGCCTTACAAACAGAATGGGTGAGGCAGAAGAGAGAATATCGGACTTAGAAGACAGAGCACAGGAAACTATACAGTCAAACCAAAGACAAGAAGAGGAAATTAGAAATCTAAAACATATTGTTGGGAATCTACAGGATACTATTAAAAAACCCAACATTCGAGTTCTAGGAGTTCCTGAAGGCATGGAGAGGGAGAAAGGATTAGAAGGCCTTTTTAGTGAGATAATAGCAGAAAATTTCCCAGGTTTGGAGAAGGACAGAGACATCCTAGTACAGGAAGCTCATAGAACCCCTAATAAACATGACCAAAAGAGGTCCTCACCACAACACGTTGTAATTAAACTCACCACAGTGAAACAGAAAGAAAAGATCCTAAAATGCGCAAGAGAGAAACGTCAAATTACACTCAGAGGATCTCCAATTAGACTCACGGCAGACTTCTCAACAGAAACCCTACAAGCTAGAAGGGAATGGCGAGACATAGCCCAGGTACTTAGAGAGAAAAACTGCCAGCCCAGAATATTATATCCTACCAAGCTCTCATTTGTGAATGAAGGTGAAATAAAGACCTTTCATAACAAACAAAAATTGAAAGAATTTGTTGCCACTCGTCCAGCCCTGCAAAAGATACTTAAAGATGTGTTACACACAGAAACACACAAACACGGCCATCAACATGAAAGAAGATAAACGAAGGGAACCTCACAGCAAAAGATCACAGGGAATTCAAAGCATACATTTGGATAAAGAAATTATGGGACATGTACTCTATAGAATACTATACAGCAGTCAAAAACAATGAAATCTGGTCATTTGCAATAAGATGGAGGAATCTGGAAAACATCATTCTGAGTGAATTAAGCCAGTCCCAAAGGGACAAATATCATATGTTCTCCCTGATCGGTGACAACTAATTGAGCACCAAAGGGGAAACCTATTGAAGTGAAATGGACACTATGAGAAACAGTGACTTGATCAGCTCTTGTGCTGACTGTTGTTGTACAATGTAATACTTTATCCATTTTAGTAATTTTTTTTTATTCTAGTACTATTGGTTGAACTCTGTAATTAACAAACAATTATTCTTAGGTGTTTAAATTTTAACTGAAAAGTGATCCCTGGGAAATATAAGAGTGGGAATAAGAGAGGGAGGAGATGTACAATTTGGGACATGCCCAATCGGAACTGCCCCAAATGATGGAGTTAGAAACAGGCCAGGGAATTCCAATACAATCCCATCAAGGTGGCATGTACCAAGGCCATCTCACTAGTCCAAGTGATCAATTTCAGTTCACAATTGATCACACTGATAGGTCTAAGAGTCAAAGATCTGACACAAACAAGACTAGTGTCTGCTAATACTAACTGATAGAATCAAAAAGGGAAAGAATGATCCAACATGGGAAGCGAGATACACAGCAGACTCATAGAATGGCAGATGTCCTAAATAGCACTCTGGCCTCAGAATCAGCCCTTAAGGCATTCAGATCTGGCTCAAGAGCCCATGAGAATATTCTAGGCATGGAAAGCCAAGACACTCTGGAAAAAAAAGAAGACCTAAATGAAAGATCTCTGTGAGTGAGATCCCAGTGGAATGAACGGGGCCATCAAAGAAGGAGGTACCTTTCTCTGAAGGGAGGAGAGAACCTCCACTTTGACTATGACCCTGTCGGAATAAGATCGAAGTCGGCGAACCCTAAAGGCTTCCATAGCCTGGGCAACTCATGACTAGAGCCTAGGGAGATTGCTGACGCCATAAACAAGAGTGTCAAATTGTTAAATCAACTTCAGGAGTCACTGTGTACTTACATCTCATGTGGGATCTGTCCTTAATGTGTTGTCCAATGTGAAGTAATGCTATAACTAGTACTGAAACAGTATTTTACACTTTGTGTTTCTGTGTGGGTGCAAACTGATGAAATCTTTACTTAGTATATACTGACTCAATCTTCTGTATATAGATAATTAAAAATGAAAAAAAAATCTTGGTGTTAACTTGGAAATTGCATAGAAAATTAATCAATTTTAAAAATATATGTCATGTAGGATCTCTGTCCTTAATGTGCTATACATTGTGAATTAATACTATAACTAGTACTCCAACAGTATTTTTCACTTTGTGTTGCTATGTGAGGGCAAACTGTTGAAATCTTTACTTAATATATAGTAACCTGATCTTCTGTATATAAAGCGAATTGCAAATGAATCTTGATGTGAAGCAAGGGGAGAGGGAGTGGGAAAGGGGAGGGTTGCGGGTGGGAGGGAAGTTATGGGGGGGAAGCCATTGTAATCTATAAGCTGTATTTTGGAAATTTATATTCTTTAAATAAAAGCGTTATAAAAAAAAAGGGGGTGTATTTCATTTTCCAAAACACAAGACCTTATCTTCGTGGTGTTCACTGTGGATTTCTAAGTGAGAAACGCCAACTTGCTGTGTTTTTTATTTCATTATGAATACACCACCTAACATCATGTTTGCATGGTGTCAGAATACAAAATTTGGAAAGCAAGAAGGACAAACAAACATAAACATAGAGCAAATTTAGGTTTCTATGCATAAAATACCAATTTGCTTTGTTTTTTATTGCATTATGGATACTCTGCCTAACCTCATTTTTGTATGGTGTCTGAATACAAAATTGGGAAAGGAAGAATGTAACACGAACAGAAACCCAGAACAAATTGAGGCAATTGCTTAGCAGGAGACCTGAATGCTGCTGATTGAATACACCTGAAAACACCATTCACACTCCATTTGGAGGGAATTCAGAGCTGTCCCCTCTGGAAAGGGTTAATCTCATTTTCCAAAAAGCACATATCTTTATCCTGGTCGTGTTGCCTGTAGATTTCTAAGCATGAAATGCCAATTTCCTGTGTTTTGTATTTTATTATGAATACTCTGCCTAACCTCATTTTTGTATGGTGTCAGTGTACAAAATTCAGAAAGGAAGAAGGCAAAACAAACACAAACCCAGAACAAACTGAGGCAATTGCCAGTCATGAGAACGGAATGCTGTCGATTGAATACACTTGAAAATCCATTCACACTCAATTTGGAGGGGATTCAGGGCTGTCCCCTTGGCAAAAGTGTTGTATTTCATTTTCCAAATCACATAAAAATATCTTGGTAGTTTGCCTGTAGATTTCTAATCGTGAAATAACAATTTACTGTGTTTTTTATTTTATCATAAATACTCTCCCTAAACTCATTTTTGTATGGTGTCAGAATACAAAATTGAGAAAGGAAGAAGGCAAAACAAACACAAACCCAAAAGAAATTGAGGCAATTGCCTAGCAGGAGACCTGAATGCTGCCGATTGAATGCACCTGAAAATCCCATTCACACTCAATTTGGAGGGAATTCAGAGCTGTCCCCTCGGCAAAGAGTTATATTTCAGTTTCCAAAACACAAAAACTGATCTTGGTCTTGTTGCCTGTAGATTTCTAAGCATGGAAGCCCAATTTGCTTGGTTTTTTATTGCAATATGGATACTCTGCTTAACCTCATTTTTGTATGGTGTTAGGATCCAAAATTTGGAAAGTAAGAATGTACATTGAAGAGAAACACAGAACAAATTGAGGCAATTGCCAGTCAAGAGACCTGAATGCTGATGATTCAATACACCTGAAAATCCAATTCACACTCGATTTGGAGGGAATTCAGAGCTTTCCCCTCCACAAAAGGTTTACATTATATTTTGCAAAACACAAAACCTCATCTTGCTTGTCTTGCCTGTACATATATAAGCATGAAATGCCAATTTGCTGTGTTTTATTGCATTATGGATACGCTGCCTAACCTCATTTTTCTATGCTGCCAGGATACAAAATTTGGAAAGGAAGAAGGCAAAACAAACACAAACCCAGAACAAATTTAGGCAATTGCCAATCAAGAGACCTGAATGCTGAGGATTGAATAGACCTGAAATCCCATTCACACTCGATTTGGAGAGAATTCAGAGCTGTCCCCTCGGCAAAAGAGTTATATTTCATTTTCCAAAACAGAAAACTCATCTTGCTCGTGTTGCCTGTAGATTTCTCAGCGTGAAACATGAAATTGCAGTGTTTTTTATTGCTTTATGGATTTTCTGCCTAACCTCATTTTGTATGGTGTCAGAATACAAAATTTGGAAAGAAAGAATGCAAAAAAAACACAAACCCAGAACAAATTTTGGCAATTGCCTAGAAAGAAACCTGAATGCTACTGATTGAATACACCTGAAAATCCAATTCGCACTGAATTTGGAGGGAATTCAGTGCTGTCCAGATGGCGAAAGGGTCATATTACATTTTGCAAAACATAAAAAATCATTTTGGTCCTGTTGCCTGTAGATTTCTAAGCGTGAAACACCAATTTGCTGTGTTTTTTAGTTCATTATGAATACGCTGCCTAACCTCATTTTTGTATGGTGTCAGAATACAAAATTGGGAAAGGAAGAAGGCAAAACAAACACAAACCCAGTACAAATGAGGCAATTACCAATCAAGAGACCTGAATGCTGCTGATTGAATACACCTGTAATTCCCATTCACACTCGATTTGGAGGGAATTCAGAGCTGTCCCCTCGGCAAAAGTGTTACATTTCATTTTCCAAAACACAAAAACACATCTTGGTCGTGTTGCATGTAGGTTTCTAAGCATAAAATACCAATTTGCTTTGTTTTTTATTGCATTATGGATATTCTGCCTAACCTCATTTTTGTATGGTGTCAGAGTACAAAATTCAGAAAGGAAGAAGGCAAAACAAACACAAACCCAGAACAAACTGAGGCAATTGCCAGTCATGAGAACGGAATGCTGTCGATTGAATACACTTGAAAATCCATTCACACTCGATTTGGAGGGGATTCAGGGCTGTCCCCTTGGCAAAAGTGTTGTATTTCATTTTCCAAATCACATAACAATATCTTGGTCATTTGCCTGTAGATTTCTAATCGTGAAATACCAATTTACTGTGTTTTTTATTTTATCATAAATACTCTCCCTAAACTCATTTTTGTATGGTGTCAGAATACAAAATTGAGAAAGGAAGAAGGCAAAACAAACACAAACCCAAAAGAAATTGAGGCAATTGCCTAGCAGGAGACCTGAATGCTGCCGATTGAATACACCTGAAAATCTAATTCACACTCGATTTGGAGAGAATTCAGAGCTTTCCCCTCTGCAAAAGTTTTACATTATATTTTGCAAAACACAAAACCTCATCTTGCTTGTGTTGCCTGTACATATATAAGCATGAAATGCCAATTTGCTGTGTTTTATTGCATTATGGATACGCTGCCTAACCTCATTTTTCTATGCTGCCAGGATACAAAATTTGGAAAGGAAGTAGGCAAAACAAACAGAAACCCAGAACAAATTTAGGCAATTGCCAATCAAGAGACCTGAATGCTGTGGATTGAATAGACCTGAAATCCCATTCACACTCGATTTGGAGAGAATTCAGAGCTGTCCCCTCGGCAAAAGAGTTATATTTCATTTTCCAAAACACAAAAACTCATCTTGCTCGTGTTGCCTGTAGATTTCTCAGCGTGAAACACGAAATTGCAGTGTTTTTTATTGCTTTATGGATATTCTGCCTAACCTCATTTTGTACGGTGTCAGAATACAAAATTTGGAAAGAAAGAAGGAAAAAAAAACACAAACCCAGACCAAATTTTGGCAATTGCCTAGAAAGAAACCTGAATGCTACTGATTGAATACACCTGAAAATCCAATTCGCACTGAATTTGGAGGGAATTCAGTGCTGTCCAGATGGCGAAAGGGTCATATTACATTTTGCAAAACATAAAAAATCATTTTGGTCCTGTTGCCTGTAGATTTCTAAGCATGAAACACCAATTTGCTGTGTTTTTTAGTTCATTATGGATACGCTGCCTAACCTCATTTTTGTATGGTGTCAGAATACAAAATTGGGAAAGGAAGAAGGCAAAACAAACACAAACCCAGTACAAATGAGGCAATTACCAATCAAGAGACCTGAATGCTGCTGATTGAATACACCTGAAAATCCCATTCACACTCGATTTGGAGGGAATTCACAGCTTTCCGCTTGGCAAAAGAGTTGTATTTCATTTTTCAAAACACAAAACCTCATCTTAGTCTGGTTGCCTGTAGATTTCCAAGTGTGAAACACGAATTTGCAGTGTTTTTTATTGCTTTATGGATATTCTGCATAACCTCATTTTGTATGGTGTCAGAATACAAAATTTGGAAAGGAAGAAGGCAAAACAAACACAAACCCAGAACAAATTCAGGCAATTGCCTAGCAGGAGACCTGAATGCTGCCGATTGAATACACCTGAAAATCCCATTCACACTCAATTTGCAGGGAATTCAGAGCTGTCCCCTCTGGAAAAGGGTTACATTTTATTTTCCAAAACACAAAAACACGTCTTGGTCGTGTTGCCTGTAGATTTCTAAGAATGAAAAGCCATTTCCTGTATTATTTATTGCTTTAAGGATACTATGTCTAACCTCATTTTTGTATGGTGTCAGAATACAAAATTTGGAAAGGAAAAATCTAACAGGAACAGAAACCCAGACAAATTTAGGCAATTGCTTAGCAGGAGACCTGAATTCTGCTGATTGAATACACCTGAAAACACCATTCACATTCAATTTTGAGGGAATTCAGAGCTGTCCCCTCTAGAAGGGGTTATATTTCATTTTCGAAAACACATAACCTTATTGTGGTCATGTTGCCTGTAGATTTCTAAGCATAAAATGCCAATTTCCTGAGTTTTGTATACTTAATGAATACTCTGCCTAAACTCATTTTTGTATGCTGTCAGTATACAAAATTCAGAAAGGAAGAAGGCAAAACAAACACAAACCCAGAACAAATTGAGTCAATTGCCAATCAAGAGACATGAATGCTTCCGATTCAATACACCTGAAAATCGAATTCACACTCGATTTGGAAGGAATTCAGTTCTGGCCCCTCAGCAAAAGAATTGCTTTTCATTTTCCAGAACAGAAAAAATCATCTTGTTCATGTTTCCTGTAGATTTCTAAGAAGGAAACGCCATTTCCTGTGTTATTTATTGCTTTAAGGACACTCTGACTAACCTCATTTTTGTATGGTGTCTGAATAAAAATTGGGAAAGGAAGAAGGTAACACGAAGCGAAACCCAGAACAAACTGAGGCAATTGCTTAGCAAGAGACTTGAATGCTGCTGATTGAATACACCTGAAAACACCATTCACATTTGATTTGGAGGGAATTCAGAGCTGTCCCCTCTGGAAAAGTGTTACATTTCATTTTCCAAAACACATAACCTTATGTTGGTCGTGTTGCCTGTAGATTTCTAAGCAAGAAATGCCAATTTACTCTGTTTTGTATTTTATTATGAATACTCTGCCTAAACTCATTTTTGTATGGTGTCAGTATACAAAATTCAGAAAGGAAGAAGGCAAAACAAACACAAACCCAGAACAAATTGAGGCAATTGCCAGGCATGAGACCGGAATGCTGTCGATTGAATACACATGAAAATCCCATTCACACTTGATTTGGAGGGAATTCAGGGCTGTCCCCTTGGCAAAAGTGTTGTATTTCATTTTCCAAAACACAAAACTTCATCTTGGTCTTGTTGCCTGTAGATTTCTATGCATGAACCTCGATTTTCTTTTTTTTTATTCCAATATGGATACTCTGCCTAAACTCATTTTTGTATGGTGTCAGAATACAAGATTCAGAAAGGAAGAAGTCAAAACAAACACAAACCCAGAACAAATTGAGGCAATTGCCTAGCAGGAGACCTGAATGCTGCTGATTGAATACACCTGAAAATCCCATTCACAGTCGATTTGGTGGGAATTCAGAGCTGTCCCCACTGGAAAAGGGTTACATTTCATTTTCCAAAAAACACATAACCTTATCCTGGTCCTGTTGCCTGCAAATTTCTAAGCATGAAACCCCAATTTGCTTTTTTTTTTATTGCAATATGGATACTCTGCCTAAACTCGTTTTTGTTTGGTGTCAGAATACAAAATTCAGAAAGGAAGAAGGCAAAACATACACAAACCCAGAACAAACTGAGGCAATTGCCAGGCATGAGACCTGAATGCTGTCGATTGAATACACATGAAAATCCATTCACACTCGATTTGGAGGGAATTCAGGGCTGTCCCCTTGGCAAAAGTGTTGTATTTCATTCTCCAAAACATAAAACCTCATCTTGGTCTTGTTGCCTGTAGATTTCTAAGCATGAAACACTGATTTGCTTTTTTTATATTTGCAATATGGATACTCTGCATAAACTCATTTTCGTATGGTGTCAGAATACAAATTTGGAAAGGAAGAAGGTAAAACAAACACAAACCCAGAACAAATTTAGGCAATTGCCTAGCATGAGACCTGAATGCTGCCAATTAATTACACCTTAAAATCCCATTCACACTCGATTTGGAGGGAATTCAGAGCTATCCCCTCTGGAAAAGTATTACATTTCATTTTCCAAAACATATAACCTTATCTTGGTCGTGTTGCCTGTAGATTTCTAAGCATGAAATGCCAATTTACTCTGTTTTGTATTTTATTATGAATACTCTGCCTAAACATATTTTTGTATGGTGTTACAATACAAAATTTTAAAAAAATGGCAAAACAACCACAAACCCAGAACAAATTGAGGCAATTGCCAATCAAGAGACATGAATGCTTCCGATTCAATACACCTGAAAATCGAATTCACACTCGATTTGGAAGGAATTCAGTGCTGGCCCCTCGGCAAAAGAGTTACTTTTCATTTTCCAAAACAGAAAAAATCATCTTGTTCATGTTTCCTGTAGATTTCTAAGTAGGAAACACCATTTCCTGTGTTATTTATTGCTTTAAGGACACTCTGCATAACCTCATTTTTGTATGGTGTCAGAATACCAAGTTTGGAAAGGAAGAAGGTAAAACAAACACAAACCCAGAACAAATTTAGGCAATTGCCTAGCAGGAGACCTAAATGCTGCAGATGGAATACACCTGAAAATCACATTCACACTCATTTTGGAGGGAATTCAGAGCTGGCCCATTTGGAAAAGGGTTACATTTAATTTTCCAAAACATATAAACTTATCTTGGTCGTGTTGCTTGTAGATTTCTAAGCAGGAAATGCAAGTTTACTGTGTTTTGTATTTTATTATGAATACTATGCCTAAACTCATTTTTGTATGGTGTCAGAATACAGCATTCAGAAATGAAGAAGGCAAAACAAACACAAACTCAAAACAAATTTAGGCAATTGCCTAGCCTGAGACCAAATGTTGCCAATTGAATACACCTGAAAATCCCCTTCACACTCGATTTGGAGGGAATTCAGTGCTGTCCCCTCGGCAAAAGAGTTATATTTCATTTTCCAAAACACAAAACCTCATCTTGGTCTTGTTGACTGTAGATTTCTATGCGTGAAACATGAAATTGCAGTGTTTTTCAATGCAACATGGATACTCTGCCTAACCTCATTTTTGTATGGTGTCAGAATACAAATTTGGAAATGAAGAAGGTAAAAAAGACATAAACCCAGAAAAAATTTGGCAATTGCCTTCAGGAGACCTGAATGCTGACAATTGAATACACCTTAAAATTCCATTCACACTCGATTTGGAGGGAATTCAGAGCTGTCCCATCTGGAATAGTGTTACATTTCATTTTCCAAAACACATAACCTTATCTTGGTCGTGTTGCCTGCAGATTTCTAAGCATAAAATGCCAATTCAATGAGTTTTGTATATTAATATGAATACTCTGCCTAAACTCATTTTTGTATGGTGTCAGAATACACAATTCCTAAAGGAAGAAGGCAAAGCAAACACAAACCCAGAATAAATTAAGGCAATTGCCTAGCAGGAGACCTGAATGCTGCCGATTGAATACACCTGCAATTCCCATTCACACTCGATTTGGAGGTATTTCAGAGCTGTGCCCTCGGCAAAAGTGTTACATTTCATTTTCCAAAACACAAAAACACATCTTGGTCGTGTTGCATGTAGGTTTCTAAGCATAAAATACCAATTTGCTTTGTTTTTTATTGCATTATGGATACTCTGCCTAACCTCATTTTTGTATGGTGTCTGAATACAAAATTGGGAAAGGAAGAATGTAACACGAACAGAAACCCAGAACAAATTGAGGCAATTGCTTAGCAGGAGACCTGAATGCTGCTGATTGAATACACCTGAAAACACCATTCACATTCAATTTTGAGGGAATTCAGAGCTGTCCCCTCTAGAAGGGGTTATATTTCATTTTCGAAAACACATAACCTTATTGTGGTCATGTTGCCTGTAGATTTCTAAGCATAAAATGCCAATTTCCTGAGTTTTGTATACTTAATGAATACTCTGCCTAAACTCATTTTTGTATGCTGTCAGTATACAAAATTCAGAAAGGAAGAAGGCAAAACAAACACAAACCCAGAACAAATTGAGTCAATTGCCAATCAAGAGACATGAATGCTTCCGATTCAATACACCTGAAAATCGAATTCACACTCGATTTGGAAGGAATTCAGTTCTGGCCCCTCAGCAAAAGAATTGCTTTTCATTTTCCAGAACAGAAAAAATCATCTTGTTCATGTTTCCTGTAGATTTCTAAGAAGGAAACGCCATTTCCTGTGTTATTTATTGCTTTAAGGACACTCTGACTAACCTCATTTTTGTATGGTGTCTGAATAAAAATTGGGAAAGGAAGAAGGTAACACGAAGCGAAACCCAGAACAAACTGAGGCAATTGCTTAGCAAGAGACTTGAATGCTGCTGATTGAATACACCTGAAAACACCATTCACATTTGATTTGGAGGGAATTCAGAGCTGTCCCCTCTGGAAAAGTGTTACATTTCATTTTCCAAAACACATAACCTTATGTTGGTCGTGTTGCCTGTAGATTTCTAAGCAAGAAATGCCAATTTACTCTGTTTTGTATTTTATTATGAATACTCTGCCTAAACTCATTTTTGTATGGTGTCAGTATACAAAATTCAGAAAGGAAGAAGGCAAAACAAACACAAACCCAGAACAAATTGAGGCAATTGCCAGGCATGAGACCGGAATGCTGTCGATTGAATACACATGAAAATCCCATTCACACTTGATTTGGAGGGAATTCAGGGCTGTCCCCTTGGCAAAAGTGTTGTATTTCATTTTCCAAAACACAAAACTTCATCTTGGTCTTGTTGCCTGTAGATTTCTATGCATGAACCTCGATTTTCTTTTTTTTTATTCCAATATGGATACTCTGCCTAAACTCATTTTTGTATGGTGTCAGAATACAAGATTCAGAAAGGAAGAAGTCAAAACAAACACAAACCCAGAACAAATTGAGGCAATTGCCTAGCAGGAGACCTGAATGCTGCTGATTGAATACACCTGAAAATCCCATTCACAGTCGATTTGGTGGGAATTCAGAGCTGTCCCCACTGGAAAAGGGTTACATTTCATTTTCCAAAAAACACATAACCTTATCCTGGTCCTGTTGCCTGCAAATTTCTAAGCATGAAACCCCGATTTGCTTTTTTTTTTATTGCAATATGGATACTCTGCCTAAACTCGTTTTTGTTTGGTGTCAGAATACAAAATTCAGAAAGGAAGAAGGCAAAACATACACAAACCCAGAACAAACTGAGGCAATTGCCAGGCATGAGACCTGAATGCTGTCGATTGAATACACATGAAAATCCATTCACACTCGATTTGGAGGGAATTCAGGGCTGTCCCCTTGGCAAAAGTGTTGTATTTCATTCTCCAAAACATAAAACCTCATCTTGGTCTTGTTGCCTGTAGATTTCTAAGCATGAAACACCGATTTGCTTTTTTTATATTTGCAATATGGATACTCTGCATAAACTCATTTTCGTATGGTGTCAGAATACAAATTTGGAAAGGAAGAAGGTAAAACAAACACAAACCCAGAACAAATTTAGGCAATTGCCTAGCATGAGACCTGAATGCTGCCAATTAATTACACCTTAAAATCCCATTCACACTCGATTTGGAGGGAATTCAGAGCTATCCCCTCTGGAAAAGTATTACATTTCATTTTCCAAAACATATAACCTTATCTTGGTCGTGTTGCCTGTAGATTTCTAAGCATGAAATGCCAATTTACTCTGTTTTGTATTTTATTATGAATACTCTGCCTAAACATATTTTTGTATGGTGTTACAATACAAAATTTTAAAAAAATGGCAAAACAACCACAAACCCAGAACAAATTGAGGCAATTGCCAATCAAGAGACATGAATGCTTCCGATTCAATACACCTGAAAATCGAATTCACACTCGATTTGGAAGGAATTCAGTGCTGGCCCCTCGGCAAAAGAGTTACTTTTCATTTTCCAAAACAGAAAAAATCATCTTGTTCATGTTTCCTGTAGATTTCTAAGTAGGAAACACCATTTCCTGTGTTATTTATTGCTTTAAGGACACTCTGCGTAACCTCATTTTTGTATGGTGTCAGAATACCAAGTTTGGAAAGGAAGAAGGTAAAACAAACACAAACCCAGAACAAATTTAGGCAATTGCCTAGCAGGAGACCTAAATGCTGCAGATGGAATACACCTGAAAATCACATTCACACTCATTTTGGAGGGAATTCAGAGCTGGCCCATTTGGAAAAGGGTTACATTTAATTTTCCAAAACATATAAACTTATCTTGGTCGTGTTGCTTGTAGATTTCTAAGCAGGAAATGCAAGTTTACTGTGTTTTGTATTTTATTATGAATACTATGCCTAAACTCATTTTTGTATGGTGTCAGAATACAGCATTCAGAAATGAAGAAGGCAAAACAAACACAAACTCAAAACAAATTTAGGCAATTGCCTAGCCTGAGACCAAATGTTGCCAATTGAATACACCTGAAAATCCCCTTCACACTCGATTTGGAGGGAATTCAGTGCTGTCCCCTCGGCAAAAGAGTTATATTTCATTTTCCAAAACACAAAACCTCATCTTGGTCTTGTTGACTGTAGATTTCTATGCGTGAAACATGAAATTGCAGTGTTTTTCAATGCAACATGGATACTCTGCCTAACCTCATTTTTGTATGGTGTCAGAATACAAATTTGGAAATGAAGAAGGTAAAAAAGACATAAACCCAGAAAAAATTTGGCAATTGCCTTCAGGAGACCTGAATGCTGACAATTGAATACACCTTAAAATTCCATTCACACTCGATTTGGAGGGAATTCAGAGCTGTCCCATCTGGAATAGTGTTACATTTCATTTTCCAAAACACATAACCTTATCTTGGTCGTGTTGCCTGCAGATTTCTAAGCATAAAATGCCAATTCAATGAGTTTTGTATATTAATATGAATACTCTGCCTAAACTCATTTTTGTATGGTGTCAGAATACACAATTCCTAAAGGAAGAAGGCAAAGCAAACACAAACCCAGAATAAATTAAGGCAATTGCCTAGCAGGAGACCTGAATGCTGCCGATTGAATACACCTGCAATTCCCATTCACACTCGATTTGGAGGTATTTCAGAGCTGTGCCCTCGGCAAAAGTGTTACATTTCATTTTCCAAAACACAAAAACACATCTTGGTCGTGTTGCATGTAGGTTTCTAAGCATAAAATACCAATTTGCTTTGTTTTTTATTGCATTATGGATACTCTGCCTAACCTCATTTTTGTATGGTGTCTGAATACAAAATTGGGAAAGGAAGAATGTAACACGAACAGAAACCCAGAACAAATTGAGGCAATTGCTTAGCAGGAGACCTGAATGCTGCTGATTGAATACACCTGAAAACACCATTCACATTCAATTTTGAGGGAATTCAGAGCTGTCCCCTCTAGAAGGGGTTATATTTCATTTTCGAAAACACATAACCTTATTGTGGTCATGTTGCCTGTAGATTTCTAAGCATAAAATGCCAATTTCCTGAGTTTTGTATACTTAATGAATACTCTGCCTAAACTCATTTTTGTATGCTGTCAGTATACAAAATTCAGAAAGGAAGAAGGCAAAACAAACACAAACCCAGAACAAATTGAGTCAATTGCCAATCAAGAGACATGAATGCTTCCGATTCAATACACCTGAAAATCGAATTCACACTCGATTTGGAAGGAATTCAGTTCTGGCCCCTCAGCAAAAGAATTGCTTTTCATTTTCCAGAACAGAAAAAATCATCTTGTTCATGTTTCCTGTAGATTTCTAAGAAGGAAACGCCATTTCCTGTGTTATTTATTGCTTTAAGGACACTCTGACTAACCTCATTTTTGTATGGTGTCTGAATAAAAATTGGGAAAGGAAGAAGGTAACACGAAGCGAAACCCAGAACAAACTGAGGCAATTGCTTAGCAAGAGACTTGAATGCTGCTGATTGAATACACCTGAAAACACCATTCACATTTGATTTGGAGGGAATTCAGAGCTGTCCCCTCTGGAAAAGTGTTACATTTCATTTTCCAAAACACATAACCTTATGTTGGTCGTGTTGCCTGTAGATTTCTAAGCAAGAAATGCCAATTTACTCTGTTTTGTATTTTATTATGAATACTCTGCCTAAACTCATTTTTGTATGGTGTCAGTATACAAAATTCAGAAAGGAAGAAGGCAAAACAAACACAAACCCAGAACAAATTGAGGCAATTGCCAGGCATGAGACCGGAATGCTGTCGATTGAATACACATGAAAATCCCATTCACACTTGATTTGGAGGGAATTCAGGGCTGTCCCCTTGGCAAAAGTGTTGTATTTCATTTTCCAAAACACAAAACTTCATCTTGGTCTTGTTGCCTGTAGATTTCTATGCATGAACCTCGATTTTCTTTTTTTTTATTCCAATATGGATACTCTGCCTAAACTCATTTTTGTATGGTGTCAGAATACAAGATTCAGAAAGGAAGAAGTCAAAACAAACACAAACCCAGAACAAATTGAGGCAATTGCCTAGCAGGAGACCTGAATGCTGCTGATTGAATACACCTGAAAATCCCATTCACAGTCGATTTGGTGGGAATTCAGAGCTGTCCCCACTGGAAAAGGGTTACATTTCATTTTCCAAAAAACACATAACCTTATCCTGGTCCTGTTGCCTGCAAATTTCTAAGCATGAAACCCCAATTTGCTTTTTTTTTTATTGCAATATGGATACTCTGCCTAAACTCGTTTTTGTTTGGTGTCAGAATACAAAATTCAGAAAGGAAGAAGGCAAAACATACACAAACCCAGAACAAACTGAGGCAATTGCCAGGCATGAGACCTGAATGCTGTCGATTGAATACACATGAAAATCCATTCACACTCGATTTGGAGGGAATTCAGGGCTGTCCCCTTGGCAAAAGTGTTGTATTTCATTCTCCAAAACATAAAACCTCATCTTGGTCTTGTTGCCTGTAGATTTCTAAGCATGAAACACTGATTTGCTTTTTTTATATTTGCAATATGGATACTCTGCATAAACTCATTTTCGTATGGTGTCAGAATACAAATTTGGAAAGGAAGAAGGTAAAACAAACACAAACCCAGAACAAATTTAGGCAATTGCCTAGCATGAGACCTGAATGCTGCCAATTAATTACACCTTAAAATCCCATTCACACTCGATTTGGAGGGAATTCAGAGCTATCCCCTCTGGAAAAGTATTACATTTCATTTTCCAAAACATATAACCTTATCTTGGTCGTGTTGCCTGTAGATTTCTAAGCATGAAATGCCAATTTACTCTGTTTTGTATTTTATTATGAATACTCTGCCTAAACATATTTTTGTATGGTGTTACAATACAAAATTTTAAAAAAATGGCAAAACAACCACAAACCCAGAACAAATTGAGGCAATTGCCAATCAAGAGACATGAATGCTTCCGATTCAATACACCTGAAAATCGAATTCACACTCGATTTGGAAGGAATTCAGTGCTGGCCCCTCGGCAAAAGAGTTACTTTTCATTTTCCAAAACAGAAAAAATCATCTTGTTCATGTTTCCTGTAGATTTCTAAGTAGGAAACACCATTTCCTGTGTTATTTATTGCTTTAAGGACACTCTGCGTAACCTCATTTTTGTATGGTGTCAGAATACCAAGTTTGGAAAGGAAGAAGGTAAAACAAACACAAACCCAGAACAAATTTAGGCAATTGCCTAGCAGGAGACCTAAATGCTGCAGATGGAATACACCTGAAAATCACATTCACACTCATTTTGGAGGGAATTCAGAGCTGGCCCATTTGGAAAAGGGTTACATTTAATTTTCCAAAACATATAAACTTATCTTGGTCGTGTTGCTTGTAGATTTCTAAGCAGGAAATGCAAGTTTACTGTGTTTTGTATTTTATTATGAATACTATGCCTAAACTCATTTTTGTATGGTGTCAGAATACAGCATTCAGAAATGAAGAAGGCAAAACAAACACAAACTCAAAACAAATTTAGGCAATTGCCTAGCCTGAGACCAAATGTTGCCAATTGAATACACCTGAAAATCCCCTTCACACTCGATTTGGAGGGAATTCAGTGCTGTCCCCTCGGCAAAAGAGTTATATTTCATTTTCCAAAACACAAAACCTCATCTTGGTCTTGTTGACTGTAGATTTCTATGCGTGAAACATGAAATTGCAGTGTTTTTCAATGCAACATGGATACTCTGCCTAACCTCATTTTTGTATGGTGTCAGAATACAAATTTGGAAATGAAGAAGGTAAAAAAGACATAAACCCAGAAAAAATTTGGCAATTGCCTTCAGGAGACCTGAATGCTGACAATTGAATACACCTTAAAATTCCATTCACACTCGATTTGGAGGGAATTCAGAGCTGTCCCATCTGGAATAGTGTTACATTTCATTTTCCAAAACACATAACCTTATCTTGGTCGTGTTGCCTGCAGATTTCTAAGCATAAAATGCCAATTCAATGAGTTTTGTATATTAATATGAATACTCTGCCTAAACTCATTTTTGTATGGTGTCAGAATACACAATTCCTAAAGGAAGAAGGCAAAGCAAACACAAACCCAGAATAAATTAAGGCAATTGCCTAGCAGGAGACCTGAATGCTGCCGATTGAATACACCTGCAATTCCCATTCACACTCGATTTGGAGGTATTTCAGAGCTGTGCCCTCGGCAAAAGTGTTACATTTCATTTTCCAAAACACAAAAACACATCTTGGTCGTGTTGCATGTAGGTTTCTAAGCATAAAATACCAATTTGCTTTGTTTTTTATTGCATTATGGATACTCTGCCTAACCTCATTTTTGTATGGTGTCTGAATACAAAATTGGGAAAGGAAGAATGTAACACGAACAGAAACCCAGAACAAATTGAGGCAATTGCTTAGCAGGAGACCTGAATGCTGCTGATTGAATACACCTGAAAACACCATTCACATTCAATTTTGAGGGAATTCAGAGCTGTCCCCTCTAGAAGGGGTTATATTTCATTTTCGAAAACACATAACCTTATTGTGGTCATGTTGCCTGTAGATTTCTAAGCATAAAATGCCAATTTCCTGAGTTTTGTATACTTAATGAATACTCTGCCTAAACTCATTTTTGTATGCTGTCAGTATACAAAATTCAGAAAGGAAGAAGGCAAAACAAACACAAACCCAGAACAAATTGAGTCAATTGCCAATCAAGAGACATGAATGCTTCCGATTCAATACACCTGAAAATCGAATTCACACTCGATTTGGAAGGAATTCAGTTCTGGCCCCTCAGCAAAAGAATTGCTTTTCATTTTCCAGAACAGAAAAAATCATCTTGTTCATGTTTCCTGTAGATTTCTAAGAAGGAAACGCCATTTCCTGTGTTATTTATTGCTTTAAGGACACTCTGACTAACCTCATTTTTGTATGGTGTCTGAATAAAAATTGGGAAAGGAAGAAGGTAACACGAAGCGAAACCCAGAACAAACTGAGGCAATTGCTTAGCAAGAGACTTGAATGCTGCTGATTGAATACACCTGAAAACACCATTCACATTTGATTTGGAGGGAATTCAGAGCTGTCCCCTCTGGAAAAGTGTTACATTTCATTTTCCAAAACACATAACCTTATGTTGGTCGTGTTGCCTGTAGATTTCTAAGCAAGAAATGCCAATTTACTCTGTTTTGTATTTTATTATGAATACTCTGCCTAAACTCATTTTTGTATGGTGTCAGTATACAAAATTCAGAAAGGAAGAAGGCAAAACAAACACAAACCCAGAACAAATTGAGGCAATTGCCAGGCATGAGACCGGAATGCTGTCGATTGAATACACATGAAAATCCCATTCACACTTGATTTAGAGGGAATTCAGGGCTGTCCCCTTGGCAAAAGTGTTGTATTTCATTTTCCAAAACACAAAACTTCATCTTGGTCTTGTTGCCTGTAGATTTCTATGCATGAACCTCGATTTTCTTTTTTTTTATTCCAATATGGATACTCTGCCTAAACTCATTTTTGTATGGTGTCAGAATACAAGATTCAGAAAGGAAGAAGTCAAAACAAACACAAACCCAGAACAAATTGAGGCAATTGCCTAGCAGGAGACCTGAATGCTGCTGATTGAATACACCTGAAAATCCCATTCACAGTCGATTTGGTGGGAATTCAGAGCTGTCCCCACTGGAAAAGGGTTACATTTCATTTTCCAAAAAACACATAACCTTATCCTGGTCCTGTTGCCTGCAAATTTCTAAGCATGAAACCCCGATTTGCTTTTTTTTTTATTGCAATATGGATACTCTGCCTAAACTCATTTTTGTTTGGTGTCAGAATACAAAATTCAGAAAGGAAGAAGGCAAAACATACACAAACCCAGAACAAACTGAGGCAATTGCCAGGCATGAGACCTGAATGCTGTCGATTGAATACACATGAAAATCCATTCACACTCGATTTGGAGGGAATTCAAGGCTGTCCCCTTGGCAAAAGTGTTGCATTTCATTCTCCAAAACATAAAACCTCATCTTGGTCTTGTTGCCTGTAGATTTCTAAGCATGAAACACCGATTTGCTTTTTTTATATTTGCAATATGGATACTCTGCATAAACTCATTTTCGTATGGTGTCAGAATACAAATTTGGAAAGGAAGAAGGTAAAACAAACACAAACCCAGAACAAATTTAGGCAATTGCCTAGCATGAGACCTGAATGCTGCCAATTAATTACACCTTAAAATCCCATTCACACTCGATTTGGAGGGAATTCAGAGCTATGCCCTCTGGAAAAGTATTACATTTCATTTTCCAAAACATATAACCTTATCTTGGTCGTGTTGCCTGTAGATTTCTAAGCATGAAATGCCAATTTACTCTGTTTTGTATTTTATTATGAATACTCTGCCTAAACATATTTTTGTATGGTGTTACAATACAAAATTTTAAAAAAATGGCAAAACAACCACAAACCCAGAACAAATTGAGGCAATTGCCAATCAAGAGACATGAATGCTTCCGATTCAATACACCTGAAAATCGAATTCACACTCAATTTGGAAGGAATTCAGTGCTGGCCCCTCGGCAAAAGAGTTACTTTTCATTTTCCAAAACAGAAAAAATCATCTTGTTCATGTTTCCTGTAGATTTCTAAGTAGGAAACACCATTTCCTGTGTTATTTATTGCTTTAAGGACACTCTGCGTAACCTCATTTTTGTATGGTGTCAGAATACCAAGTTTGGAAAGGAAGAAGGTAAAACAAACACAAACCCAGAACAAATTTAGGCAATTGCCTAGCAGGAGACCTAAATGCTGTAGATGGAATACACCTGAAAATCACATTCACACTCATTTTGGAGGGAATTCAGAGCTGGCCCATTTGGAAAAGGGTTACATTTAATTTTCCAAAACATATAAACTTATCTTGGTCGTGTTGCTTGTAGATTTCTAAGCAGGAAATGCAAGTTTACTGTGTTTTGTATTTTATTATGAATACTATGCCTAAACTCATTTTTGTATGGTGTCAGAATACAGCATTCAGAAATGAAGAAGGCAAAACAAACACAAACTCAAAACAAATTTAGGCAATTGCCTAGCCTGAGACCAAATGTTGCCAATTGAATACACCTGAAAATCCCCTTCACATTCGATTTGGAGGGAATTCAGTGCTGTCCCCTCGGCAAAAGAGTTATATTTCATTTTCCAAAACACAAAACCTCATCTTGGTCTTGTTGGCTGTAGATTTTTATGCGTGAAACATGAAATTGCAGTGTTTTTCAATGCAACATGGATACTCTGCCTAACCTCATTTTTGTATGGTGTCAGAATACAAATTTGGAAATGAAGAAGGTAAAACAGACATAAACCCAGAAAAAATTTGGCAATTGCCTTCAGGAGACCTGAATGCTGACAATTGAATACACCTTAAAATTCCATTCACACTCGATTTGGAGGGAATTCAGAGCTGTCCCATCTGGAATAGTGTTACATTTCATTTTCCAAAACACATAACCTTATCTTGGTCGTGTTGCCTGCAGATTTCTAAGCATAAAATGCCAATTCAATGAGTTTTGTATATTAATATGAATACTCTGCCTAAACTCATTTTTGTATGGTGTCAGAATACACAATTCCTAAAGGAAGAAGGCAAAACAAACACAAACCCAGAACAAAGTAAGGCAATTGCCTAGCAGGAGACCTGAATGCTGCCGATTGAATACACCTGCAATTCCCATTCACACTCGATTTGGAGGTATTTCAGAGCTGTGCCCTCGGCAAAAGTGTTACATTTCATTTTCCAAAACACAAAAACACATCTTGGTCGTGTTGCATGTAGGTTTCTAAGCATAAAATACCAATTTGCTTTGTTTTTTATTGCATTATGGATACTCTGCCTAACCTCATTTTTGTATGGTGTCTGAATACAAAATTGGGAAAGGAAGAATGTAACACGAACAGAAACCCAGAACAAATTGAGGCAATTGCTTAGCAGGAGACCTGAATGCTGCTGATTGAATACACCTGAAAACACCATTCACACTCGATTTGGAGGGAATTCAGAGCTGTCCCCTCTGGAAAGGGTTAATCTCAATTTCCAAAAAGCACATATCTTTATCCTGGTCGTGTTGCCTGTAGATTTCTAAGCATGAAATGCAAGTTTACTGTGTTTTGTATTTTATTATGAATACTATGCCTAAACTCATTTTTGTATGGTGTCAGAATACAGCATTCAGAAATGAAGAAGGCAAAACAAACACAAACTCAAAACAAATTTAGGCAATTGCCTAGCCTGAGAACAATTGTTGCCAATTGAATACACCTGAAAATCCCCTTCACATTCGATTTGGAGGGAATTCAGTGCTGTCCCCTCGGCAAAAGAGTTATATTTCATTTTCCAAAACACAAAATCTCATCTTGGACTTGTTGGCTGTAGATTTCTATGTGTGAAACATGAAATTGCAGTGTTTTTCAATGCAACATGGATACTCTGCCTAACCTCATTTTTGTATGGTGTCAGAATACAAATTTGGAAATGAAGAAGGTAAAACAGACATAAACCCAGAAAAAATTTGGCAATTGCCTTCAGGAGACCAGAATGCTGACAATTGAATACACCTTAAAATTCCATTCACACTCGATTTGGAGGGAATTCAGAGCTGTCCCATCTGGAATAGTGTTACATTTCATTTTCCAAAACACATAACCTTATCTTGGTCGTGTTGCCTGCAGATTTCTAAGCATAAAATGCCAATTCAATGAGTTTTGTATATTAATATGAATACTCTGCCTAAACTCATTTTTGTATGGTGTCAGAATACACAATTCCTAAAGGAAGAAGGCAAAACAAACACAAACCCAGAACAAAGTAAGGCAATTGCCTAGCAGGAGACCTGAATGCTGCCGATTGAATACACCTGCAATTCCCATTCACACTCGATTTGGAGGTAATTCAGAGCTGTGCCCTCGGCAAAAGTGTTACATTTCATTTTCCAAAACACAAAAACACATCTTGGTCGTGTTGCATGTAGGTTTCTAAGCATAAAATACCAATTTGCTTTGTTTTTTATTGCATTATGGATACTCTGCCTAACCTCATTTTTGTATGGTGTCTGAATACAAAATTGGGAAAGGAAGAATGTAACACGAACAGAAACCCAGAACAAATTGAGGCAATTGCTTAGCAGGAGACCTGAATGCTGCTGATTGAATACACCTGAAAACGCCATTCACACTCGATTTGGAGGGAATTCAGAGCTGTCCCCTCTGGAAAGGGTTAATCTCAATTTCCAAAAAGCACATATCTTTATCCTGGTCGTGTTGCCTGTAGATTTCTAAGCATGAAATGCAAGTTTACTGTGTTTTGTATTTTATTATGAATACTATGCCTAAACTCATTTTTGTATGGTGTCAGAATACAGCATTCAGAAATGAAGAAGGCAAAACAAACACAAACTCAAAACAAATTTAGGCAATTGCCTAGCCTGAGAACAATTGTTGCCAATTGAATACACCTGAAAATCCCCTTCACACTCGATTTGGAGGGAATTCAGTGCTGTCCCCTCGGCAAAAGAGTTATATTTCATTTTCCAAAACACAAAATCTCATCTTGGACTTGTTGGCTGTAGATTTCTATGTGTGAAACATGAAATTGCAGTGTTTTTCAATGCAACATGGATACTCTGCCTAACCTCATTTTTGTATGGTGTCAGAATACAAATTTGGAAATGAAGAAGGTAAAACAGACATAAACCCAGAAAAAATTTGGCAATTGCCTTCAGGAGACCAGAATGCTGACAATTGAATACACCTTAAAATTCCATTCACACTCGATTTGGAGGGAATTCAGAGCTGTCCCATCTGGAATAGTGTTACATTTCATTTTCCAAAACACATAACCTTATCTTGGTCGTGTTGCCTGCAGATTTCTAAGCATAAAATGCCAATTCAATGAGTTTTGTATATTAATATGAATACTCTGCCTAAACTCATTTTTGTATGGTGTCAGAATACACAATTCCTAAAGGAAGAAGGCAAAACAAACACAAACCCAGAACAAAGTAAGGCAATTGCCTAGCAGGAGACCTGAATGCTGCCGATTGAATACACCTGCAATTCCCATTCACACTCGATTTGGAGGTAATTCAGAGCTGTGCCCTCGGCAAAAGTGTTACATTTCATTTTCCAAAACACAAAAACACATCTTGGTCGTGTTGCATGTAGGTTTCTAAGCATAAAATACCAATTTGCTTTGTTTTTTATTGCATTATGGATACTCTGCCTAACCTCATTTTTGTATGGTGTCTGAATACAAAATTGGGAAAGGAAGAATGTAACAAGAACAGAAACTCAGAACAAATTGAGGCAATTGCTTAGCAGGAGACCTGAATGCTGCTGATTGAATACACCTGAAAACACCATTCACACTCGATTTGGAGGGAATTCAGAGCTGTCCCCTCTGGAAAGGGTTAATCTCATTTTCCAAAAAGCACATATCTTTATCCTGGTCGTGTTGCCTGTAGATTTCTAAGCATGAAATGCCAATTTCCTGTGTTTTGTATTTTATTATGAATACTCTGCCTAACCTCATTTTTGTATGGTGTCAGAGTACAAAATTCAGAAAGGAAGAAGGCAAAACAAACACAAACCCAGAACAAACTGAGGCAATTGCCAGTCATGAGAACGGAATGCTGTCGATTGAATACACTTGAAAATCCATTCACACTCAATTTGGAGGGGATTCAGGGCTGTCCCCTTGGCAAAAGTGTTGTATTTCATTTTCCAAAGCACATAACAATATCTTGGTCATTTGCCTGTAGATTTCTAATCGTGAAATACCAATTTACTGTGTTTTTTATATTATCATGAATACTCTGCCTAAACTCATTTTTGTATGGTGTCTGAATACAAAATTGGGAAAGGAAGAAGGCAAAACAAACACAAACCCAAAAGAAATTGAGGAAATTGCCTAGCAGGAGACCTGAATACTGCAGATTGAATACACCTGAAAATCCCATTCACACTCGATTTGGAGGGAATTCAGAGCTGTCCCCTCGGCAAAGAGTTATATTTCAGTTTCCAAAACACAAAAACTCATCTTGGTCTTGTTGCCTGTAGATTTCTAAGCATGGAAGCCCAATTTGCTTGGTTTTTTATTGCAATATGGATACTCTGCTTAACCTCATTTTTGTATGGCGTTAGGATCCAAAATTTGGAAAGTAAGAATGTACATTGAAGAGAAACCCAGAACAAATTGAGGCAATTGCCAGTCAAGAGACCTGAATGCTGATGATTCAATACACCTGTAAATCCAATTCACACTCGATTTGGAGGGAATTCAGAGCTTTCCCCTCCACAAAAGGTTTACATTATATTTTGCAAAACACAAAACCTCATCTTGCTTGTGTTGCCTGTACATATATAAGCGTGAAATGCCAATTTGCTGTGTTTTATTGCATTATGGATACGCTGCCTAACCTCATTTTTCTATGCTGCCAGGATACAAAATTTGGAAAGGAAGAAGGCAAAACAAACAGAAACCCAGAACAAATTTAGGCAATTGCCAATCAAGAGACCTGAATGCTGCGGATTGAATAGACCTGAAATCCCATTCACACTCGATTTGGAGAGAATTCAGAGCTGTCCCCTCGGCAAAAGAGTTATATTTCATTTTCCAAAACACAAAACTCATCTTGCTCGTGTTGCCTGTAGATTTCTCAGCGTGAAACATGAAATTGCAGTGTTTTTTATTGCTTTATGGATACTCTGCCTAACCTCATTTTGTATGGTGTCAGAATACAAAATTTGGAAAGAAAGAAGGAAAAAAAAAACACAAACCCAGACCAAATTTTGGCAATTGCCTAGAAAGAAACCTGAATGCTACTGATTGAATACACTGAAAATCCAATTCGCACTGAATTTGGAGGGAATTCAGTGCTGTCCAGATGGCGAAAGGGTCATATTACATTTTGCAAAACATAAAAAATCATTTTGGTCCTGTTGCCTGTAGATTTCTAAGCGTGGAACACCAGTTTGCTGTGTTTTTTAGTTCATTATGGATACGCTGCCTAACCTCATTTTTGTATGGTGTCAGAATACAAAATTGGGAAAGGAAGAAGGCAAAACAAACACAAACCCAGTACAAATGAGGCAATTACCAATCAAGAGACCTGAATGCTGCTGATTGAATACACCTGAAAATCCCATTCACACTCGATTTGGAGGGAATTCACAGCTTTCCGCTTGGCAAAGAGTTGTATTTCATTTTCCAAAACACAAAACCTCATCTGGGTCGTGTTCCCTGTAGTTTTCTAAGCCTGAAACGCCAATTTGCTGTGTTATTTATTGCTTTATAGATACTCTGCTTAACCTCATTTTTGTATGGTGTCTGAATACAATATTTGGAAAGGAAGAAGGCAAAACAAACACAAACCCAGAACAAATTTAGGCAATTGACAATCAAGAGACCTGAATGCTGCTGATTGAATACCACTGAAAATCCGATTCACACTCGATTTGGAGGGAATTCATAGCTTTCCGCTCAGCAAAAGAGTTGTATTTCATTTTCCAAAACACAGAACCTCATCTTGGTCGGGTTGCCTGTAGATTTCCAAGTGTGAAACACGAATTTGCAGTGTTTTTTATTGCTTTATGGATATTCTGCATAACCTCATTTTGTATGGTGTCAGAATACAGCATTCAGAAATGAAGAAGGCAAAACAAACACAAACCCACAACAAATTCAGGCAATTGCCTAGCAGGAGACCTGAATGCTGCCGATTGAATACACCTGAAAATCCCATTCACACTCGATTTGCAGGGAATTCAGAGCTGTCCCCTTGGCAAAAGTGTTACATTTTATTTTCCAAAACACAAAAACACGTCTTGGTCGTGTTGCCTGTAGATTTCTAAGAATGAAAAGCCATTTCCTGTATTATTTATTGCTTTAAGGATACTATGTCTAACCTCATTTTTGTATGGTGTCAGAATACAAAATTTGGAAAGGAAAAATCTAACAGGAACAGAAACCCAGACAAATTTAGGCAATTGCTTAGCAGGAGACCTGAATGCTGCTGATTGAATACACCTGAAAACACCATTCACATTCAATTTTGAGGGAATTCAGAGCTGTCCCCTCTAGAAGGGGTTATATTTCATTTTCAAAAACACATAACCTTATCTTGGTCATGTTGCCTGTAGATTTCTAAGCATAAAATTCCAATTTCCTGAGTTTTGTATACTTAATGAATACTCTGCCTAAACTCATTTTTGTATGGTGTCAGTATACAAAATTCAGAAAGGAAGAAGGCAAAACAAACACAAACCCAGAAAAAACTGAGGCAATTGCCAGGCATGAGACCTGAATGCTGTCGATTGAATACACATGAAAATCCATTCACACTTGATTTGGAGGGAATTCAGTGCTGTCCCCTCGGCAAAAGTGTTGTATTTCATTTTCCAAAACACAAAACCTCATCTTGGTCTTGTTGCCTGTAGATTTCTAAGCATGAAACACCGATTTGCATTTTTTATTATTGCAATATGGATACTCTGCCTAAACTCATTTTCGTATGGTGTCAGAATACAAATTTGGAAAGGAAGAAGGTAAAACAAACACAAACCCAGAACAAATTCAGGCAATTGCCTCGCAGGAGACCTGAATGCTGCCGATTGAATACACCTGAAAATCCCATTCACACTCGATTTGCAGGGAATTCAGAGCTGTCCCCTCTGGAAAAGTATTACATTTCATTTCCAAAACACATAACCTTATCTTGGTCGTGTTGCCTGTAGATTTCTAAGCATGAAATGCCAATTTACTCTGTTTTGTATTTTATTATGAATACTCTGCCTAAACATATTTTTGTATGGTGTTACAATACAAAATTTAAAAAAAAATGGCAAAACAACCACAAACCCAGAACAAATTGAGGCAATTGCCAATCAAGAGACATGAATGCTTCCGATTCAATACACCTGAAAATCGAATTCACACTCGATTTGGAAGGAATTCAGTGCTGGCCCCTCGGCAAAAGAGTTACTTTATATTTTCCAAAACAGAAAAAATCATCTTGTTCATGTTTCCTGTAGATTTCTAAGAAGGAAACGCCATTTCCTGTGTTATTTATTGCTTTAAGGACACTCTGACTAACCTCATTTTTGTATGGTGTCTGAATAAAAATTGGGAAAGGAAGAAGGTAACACGAAGAGAAACCCAGAACAAACTGAGGCAATTGCTTAGCAAGAGACTTGAATGCTGCTGATTGAATACACCTGAAAACACCATTCATATTCAATTTTGAGGGAATTCAGAGCTGTCCCCTCTGGAAAAGTGTTACATTTCATTTTCCAAAGCACATAACCATATCTTGGTCGTGTTGCCTGTAGATTTCTAAGCAAGAAATGCCAATTTACTCTGTTTTGTATTTTATTATGAATACTCTGCCAAAACTCATTTTTGTATGGTGTCAGAATACAAAATTCAGAAAGGAAGAAGGCAAAACAACCACAAACCCAGAACAAATTGAGGCAATTGCCAGGCATGAGACTGGAATGCGGTCGATTGTATACACATGAAAATCCCATTCACCCTTGATTTGGAGGGAATTCAGGGCTGTCCCCTTGGCAAAAGTGTTGTATTTCATTTTCCAAAACAGAAAACCTCATCTTGGACTTGTTGCCTGTAGATTTCTATGCATGAACCCCGATTTTATTTTTTTTTATTCCAATATGGATACTCTGCCTAAACACATTTTTGTATGGTGTCAGAATACAAAATTCAGAAAGGAAGAATGCAAAACAAACACAAACCCAGAACAAATTGAGTCAATTGCCTAGCAGGAGACCTGAATGCTGCCGATTGAATACACCTGAAAATCCCATTCACACTCAATTTGGTGGGTATTGAGAGCTGTCCCCTCTGGAAAGTGTTACATTTCATTTTCCAAAATACACATAACCTTATCCTGGTAGTTTTGACTGTAGATTACTAAGCATGAAACCCCGATTTGGTTTTTTTTATTGCAATATGGATACTCTGCCTAAACTCGTTTTTGTTTGGTGTCAGAATACAAAATTCAGAAAGGAAGAAGGTAACACGAACAGAAACCCAGAACAAATTGAGGCAATTGCCTAGCAGGAGACCTGAATGCTGACAATTGAATACACCTGAAAATCCCATTCACACTCGATTTGGAGGGAATTCAGAGCTGTCCCCTCTGGAAAAGGGTTACATTTCATTTTCCAAAACACAAAAACACATCTTGGTCGTGTTGCCTGTAGATTTCTAAGAATGAAAAGCCACATCCTCTGTTATTTATTGCTTTAAGGATACTATGTCTAACCTCATTTTTGTATGGTGTCAGAATACAAAATTTGGAAAGGAAGAATCTAACAGGAACAGAAACCCAGACAAATTTAGGCAATTGCTTAGCAGGAGACCTGAATGCTGCTGATTGAATACACCTGAAAACACCATTCATATTCAATTTTGAGGGAATTCAGAGCTGTCCCATCTGGAAAGGGTTACATCTCATTTTCCAAAACACATAACCTTATCTTGGTCATGTTGCCTGTAGATTTCTAAGCATAAAATGCCAGTTTCCTGAGTTTTGTATACTTAATGAATACTCTGCCTACACTCATTTTTGTATGGTGTCAGAATACAAAATTCAGAAAGGAAGAAGGCAAAACAAACACAAACCCAGAACAAACTGAGGCAATTGCCAGGCATGAGACCTGAATGCTGCTGATTGTATACACCTGAAAATCCCATTCACACTCGATTTGGAGGGAATTCAGGGCTGTCCCCTTGGTAAAGGGTTGTATTTCATTTTCCAAAACACAAAACCTCATCTTGGTCTTGTTGCCTGTAGATTGCTAAGCATGAAACCCGGATTTGCTTTTTTTATTATTGCAATATGGATACTCTGCATAAACTCATTTTCGTATGGTGTCAGAATACAAATTTGGAAAGGAAGAATGCAAAACAAACACAAACCCAGAACAAATTTAGGCAATTGCCTAGCAGGACACCTGAATGCTGCCAATTGATTACACCTTAAAATCCCATTCACACTCCATTTGGAGGTAATTCAGAGCTGTCCCATCTGGAAAAGTGTTACATTTCATTTTCCATTCAGAAAACCTTATCTTGGTCGTGTACCTGTCGATTTCTAAGCAAGAAATGCCAAATTACTGTGTTTTGTATTTTATTATGGATACTCTGCCTAACCTCATTTTTGTATGGTGTCAGAATACAAAATTCAGAAAGGAAGAAGGCAAAACAAACACAAACCCAGAACAAATTGAGGCAATTGCCTAGCAGGAGACCTGAATGCTGCCTATTGAATACACCTGAAAATCCCATTCACACTCAATTTGGAGGGAATTCAGAGCTGTCCCCTCTGGAAAAAGGTTACATTTCATTTTAGAAAAAAAACATAACCTTATCCTGGTCATGTTGCCTGTAGATTTCTAAGCATGAAATGCCAATTTCCTGTGTTTTGTATTTTATTATGAATACTCTGCCTAACCTCATTTTTGTATGGTGTCAGAATGCAAAATTCAGAAAGGAAGAAGGCAAAACAAACACAAACCCAGAACAAACTGAGGCAATTGCCAGTCATGAGACCGGAATGCTGTTGATTCAATATACATGAAAATCCAATCACACTCGATTTGGAGGGAATTCAGGGCTGTCCCCTTGGCAAAAGTGTTGTATTTCATTTTCCAAATCAGATAACAATATCTTGGTCATTTGCCTGTAGATTTCTAATCGTGAAATGCCAATTTACTGTGTTTTTTATTTTATTATGAATACTCTGCCTAAACTCATTTTTGTATGGTGTCAGAATACAAAATTGAGAAAGGAAGAAGGCAAAACAAACACAAACCCAGAACAAATTGAGGCAGTTGCTTAGCAGGAGAGCTGAATGCTGCCAATTGAATATACCTGAAAATGACATTCACACTCAATATGGAGGGAATTCAGAGCTGTCCCCTTGGCA
>OX463234.1:20390925-20395925 GCA_949820135.1 Sylvilagus floridanus | reverse complement strand
AGCTCTAAACATAAGCCTAACCCTAGCCCTAACCCTAACCCTAGCCCTAAACCTAACCCTTACCCTAGCCCTAGCACTAGCCCCAGCCCTAGCCCTAACCCTAACACTAACCCTAGCCCTAGACCTAGGCTTGGCCCTAGCCCTAGCCCTAACCCTAACCCTAACCCTAATCCTAGTCCTAGCCCTAACCCTAACCCTAACCCTAGCCCTAGCCCTAACCCTAACCCTAAACCTAGCCCTAACCCTAACCCTAAACCTAACCCTAACCCTAGCCCTAGCCCTAACCCTAGCCCTAGCCCTAACCCTAACACTAACCCTAGCCCTACCCCAAGCCCTAGCCCTAGCCCTAACCCTAACCCTAACCCTAGTCCTAGCCCTAACCCTAACCCTAACCCCAGCCCTAGCCCTAACCCTAGAACTAGCCTAGTTCTAGCCCTAGCCCAAGACCAAGCCCTAACCCTAACACTATCCCTAGACCTAGCCCTAGCCATAGCCCTAACCCTAAACCTAACCCTAGCCCTAGCCCTAGCCCTAACCCTAACCCTAGCCCGAGCCCTAACTCTATCCCTAACCCTAGCCTAACCCTAACCCTAACCCTAAGCCTAACCCTAGCCCTATCCCTAGCCCTAACCCTAACCCTAACCCTAGCCCTAGCCCTAGCCCTAGCCCTAACATTAACCCTAACCCTAACACTAACCCTAGCCCTAGCCCTAGCCCTAACCCTAAACCTAACCCTAGCCCTAACCCTAACCCTAACCCTAGCCCTAACCCTAAACCTAACCCTAGCCCTAACCCTAACCCTAGCCCTAAACCTAACCCTAAACCTAAACCTAAACCTAACCCTAACCCTAGCCCTAGCCCTAACCCTAACACTAACCCTAGCCCTAGCCCAAGCCCTAGCCTTAGCCCTAACCCTAACCCTAACCCTAACCCTAGTCCTAGCCCTAACCCTAAACCTAACCTTAGCCCTAGCCCTAACCCTAGAACTAGCCTAGCTCTAGCCTTAGCCCAAGACCTAGCCCTAACCCTAACCCTAGCCCTAACCCTAGCCCTAGCCATAGCCCTAACCCTAACCCTAGAACTAGCCTAGCTCTAGCTCTAGCCAAAGACCTAGCCCTAACCCTAACCCTATCCCTAGACCTAGCCCTAGCCATAGCCCTAACCCTAACCCTAACCCTAGCCCTAGCCCTAGCCAAAGCCCTAAACCAAGCCCTAGCCCTAATCCTAAACATAGCCCTAACCCTAACCCTAACCCTAACCCTAATCCTAGCCCTAGCCCTAGCCCTAGCCCTAACCCTAACGATAACCCTAGCCCTAGTCCTAACCCTAACCCTAGCCCTAACCCTAACCCTAACCCTAATCATAGCCCTAGCCCTAGACCTAACCCTAAACCTAACCCTAACCCGAACCCTAGTCCTAGCCCTAACCTTAACCCTAACCATAGCCCTAGCACTAACCCTAACCCTAACCCTAACTCTAGCCCTAACCCTAACCCTAACCCTAACCCTAGCCCTAGCCCTAACCCTAGCCCTAGCACTAACGCTAACCCTCGCTTTAGCCCTAAACCTAGCCCTAGCCCTAACCCTAACCCTAGCACTAGCCCTAGCCCTTGCCCTAGCCCTAGCCCTAGCCCTAACCCTAGCCCTAAAGCTAACCCTAAGCTTAACCCTAGCCCTAGCCCTAGCCATAGCCCTAGCCCTAAGCCTAACACTAACACTAACACTATCCCTAGGCCTAACCCTAACCCTAACCCTAACCCTAGCCCTAACCTTAACCCTAACCTAACCCTAGCCCTAGCCCTAGCCATAGCCCTAGCCCTAGACCTAGCCCTAACCCTAGCCCTAACCCTAACCCTAAACCTGACATTAACCCTAGACATAGCCCTAGCCCTAGCTCTAGCCCTAACCCTAACCCTAACCCTAGCCCGAGCCCTAACCCTATCCCTAACCCTAGCCTAACCCTAACCCTAACCCTAACCCTAACCCTAGCCCTAGCCCTTGCCCTAACGCTAACCCTAACCCTAACCTTAACCCTAGCCCTAACCCTACCCTACCCCTAACCCTAACCCTAGCCCTAGCCGTAGCCCTAGCCCTAGCCCTAACCCTAACCCTAACCCTAACCCTAACATAACCCTAGCCATAGCCCTAGCCCTAGCCCTAGCCCTAGCCCTAGCCCTAACCCTAACCCTAACAATAACACTAGCCCTAGCCCTAGGCCTAGCCCTAGCCCTAGCCCTAGCTCTAACTCTAACCCTAACCCTAACCCTAGCCCTAGCCCTTTCCCCAGCCCTAGCCCTAGCCCTAACCCTAACCCTAACCCTAAACCTAGCCCTAACACTAACCATAATCGTAACCCTAGCCCTAACCCCAACCGTAGCCCTCACCCTAACCCTAAACCTAGCCCTAGCCCTAGCCCTAGCCCTGGCCCTAGCCCTAACCCTAACCCTAGTCCTAGCCCTAGCCCTAGACCTAGCCCTAGCCCTAACCCTAACCCTAATCCTATCCATAACGCTAGTCCTAGCCCTAACCCTAACCCTAAACCTAGACCTAGCCCTAACCCTAGCCCTAACCCTAACCCTAACCCTGACATTAACCCTAGCCCTAGCCCTAGCCCTAGCCCTAACCCTAACCCTAACCCTAGCCCTAGCCCTAGCCCTAGCCCTAACATTAACCCTAACCCTAACACTAACCCTAGCCCTAGCCCTAGCCCTAACCCTAAACCTAACCCTAGCCCTAACCCTAACCCTAAACCTAGCCCTAATCCTAAACCTAACCCTAGCCCTAATCCTAACCCTAACCCTAGCCCTAAACCTAACCCTAAACCTAAACCTAAACCTAACCCTAACCCTAGCCCTAGCCCTAACCCTAGCCCTAGCCCTAACCCTAACACTAACCCTAGCCCTAGCCCAAGCCCTAGCCTTAGCCCTAACCCTAACCCTAACCCTAACCCTAGTCCTAGCCCTAACCCTAAACCTAACCTTAGCCCTAGCCCTAACCCTAGAACTAGCCTAGCTCTAGCCCTAGCCCAAGACCTAGCCCTAACCCTAACCCTAGCCCTAACCCTAGCCCTAGCCATAACCCTAACCCTAACCCTAGAACTAGCCTAGCTCTAGCTCTAGCCAAAGACCTAGCCCTAACCCTAACCCTATCCCTAGACCTAGCCCTAGCCATAGCCCTAACCCTAACCCTAACCCTAGCCCTAGCCCTAGCCATAGCCCTAAACCAAGCCCTAGCCCTAATCCTAAACATAGCCCTAACCCTAACCCTAACCCTAACCCTAATCCTAGCCCTAGCCCTAGCCCTAGCCCTAACCCTAACGATAACCCTAGCCCTAGTCCTAACCCTAACCCTAGCCCTAACCCTAACCCTAACCCTAATCATAGCCCTAGCCCTAGACCTAACCCTAAACCTAACCCTAACCCGAACCCTAGTCCTAGCCCTAACCTTAACCCTAACCATAGCCCTAGCACTAACCCTAACCCTAACCCTAACTCTAGCCCTAACCCTAACCCTAACCCTAACCCTAGCCCTAGCCCTAACCCTAGCCCTAGCACTAACGCTAACCCTCGCTTTAGCCCTAAACCTAGCCCTAGCCCTAACCCTAACCCTAGCACTAGCCCTAGCCCTTGCCCTAGCCCTAGCCCTAGCCCTAACCCTAGCCCTAAAGCTAACCCTAAGCTTAACCCTAGCCCTAGCCCTAGCCATAGCCCTAGCCCTAACCCTAACACTAACACTAACACTAGCCCTAGGCCTAACCCTAACCCTAACCCTAACCCTAGCCCTAACCTTAACCCTAACCTAACCCTAGCCCTAGCCCTAGCCATAGCCCTAGCCCTAGACCTAGCCCTAACCCTAGCCCTAACCCTAACCCTAAACCTGACATTAACCCTAGACATAGCCCTAGCCCTAGCTCTAGCCCTAACCCTAACCCTAACCCTAGCCCGAGCCCTAACCCTATCCCTAACCCTAGCCTAACCCTAACCCTAACCCTAACCCTAACCCTAGCCCTAGCCCTTGCCCTAACGCTAACCCTAACCCTAACCTTAACCCTAGCCCTAACCCTACCCTACCCCTAAACCTAACCCTAGCCCTAGCCGTAGCCCTAGCCCTAGCCCTAACCCTAACCCTAACCCTAACCCTAACATAACCCTAGCCATAGCCCTAGCCCTAGCCCTAGCCCTAGCCCTAGCCCTAACCCTAACCCTAACAATAACACTAGCCCTAGCCCTAGGCCTAGCCCTAGCCCTAGCCCTAGCTCTAACTCTAACCCTAACCCTAACCCTAGCCCTAGCCCTTTCCCCAGCCCTAGCCCTAGCCCTAACCCTAACCCTAACCCTAAACCTAGCCCTAACACTAACCATAATCGTAACCCTAGCCCTAACCCCAACCGTAGCCCTCACCCTAACCCTAAACCTAGCCCTAGCCCTAGCCCTAGCCCTGGCCCTAGCCCTAACCCTAACCCTAGTCCTAGCCCTAGCCCTAGACCTAGCCCTAGCCCTAACCCTAACCCTAATCCTATCCATAACGCTAGTCCTAGCCCTAACCCTAACCCTAAACCTAGACCTAGCCCTAACCCTAGCCCTAACCCTAACCCTAACCCTGACATTAACCCTAGCCCTAGCCCTAGCCCTAGCCCTAACCCTAACCCTAACCCTAGCCCTAGCCCTAGCCCTAGCCCTAACATTAACCCTAACCCTAACACTAACCCTAGCCCTAGCCCTAGCCCTAACCCTAAACCTAACCCTAGCCCTAACCCTAACCCTAAACCTAGCCCTAATCCTAAACCTAACCCTAGCCCTAATCCTAACCCTAACCCTAGCCCTAAACCTAACCCTAAACCTAAACCTAAACCTAACCCTAACCCTAGCCCTAGCCCTAACCCTAGCCCTAGCCCTAACCCTAACACTAACCCTAGCCCTAGCCCAAGCCCTAGCCTTAGCCCTAACCCTAACCCTAACCCTAACCCTAGTCCTAGCCCTAACCCTAAACCTAACCTTAGCC
>OX463234.1:20360925-20365925 GCA_949820135.1 Sylvilagus floridanus | reverse complement strand
AGCCCTAGCCATAGCCCTAGCCCTAACCCTAACCCTAACACTAACACTAGCCCTATCGCTAGGCCTAGCCTAGCCCTAGCCCTAACCCAAACCCTAACCCTAACCCTAGCCCTAGCCCTAGCCCCAGCCCTAGCCCTAGCTCTAACCCTACCCTAACCCTAACCCTAAGCCTAACCCTAGTCTAACCTAACCCTAAACCTAACCCTAGCCCTAGCCCTAACACTAACCCTAACCCTAAACCTAGCCCTACCCATAATCCTAGCCCTCACGCTAACCCTAAACTTAGCCCTAGCCCTACCCTAGCCCTAGCCCTGGTCCTAGCCCTAACCCTAACTATAGTGCTAGCCCTAGCCCTAGCCCTAGAACTAGCCCTTACCCTAACCCTAAACCTAACCCTAGCCCTAGCCTTAACCGTAACCCTAACCCAAACCTAGCCCTAGCCCTAACACTAACCCTAACCCTAACCCTAGCCATAACCCTAACCCTAGCCCTATCCCTAACCCTAACCCTAGCCCTAGCCGTAGCCCTAGCCCTAGCCCTAACCCTAAACCTAGCCCTAGCACTAAGCCTAGCCCTAGCCCTAACCGTAACCCTAGCCCTAGCCGTAGCCCTAAACTTAACCATAAACCTAGCCCTAGCCCTAGCCCTAGCCCTAGCCCTAGCTCTAAACATAAGCCTAACCCTAGCCCTAACCCTAACCCTAGCCCTAAACCTAACCCTTACCCTAGCCCTAGCACTAGCCCCAGCCCTAGCCCTAACCCTAACACTAACCCTAGCCCTAGACCTAGGCTTGGCCCTAGCCCTAGCCCTAACCCTAACCCTAACCCTAATCCTAGTCCTAGCCCTAACCCTAACCCTAACCCTAGCCCTAGCCCTAACCCTAACCCTAAACCTAGCCCTAACCCTAACCCTAAACCTAACCCTAAACCTAACCCTAACCCTAGCCCTAGCCCTAACCCTAGCCCTAGCCCTAACCCTAACACTAACCCTAGCCCTACCCCAAGCCCTAGCCCTAGCCCTAACCCTAACCCTAACCCTAGTCCTAGCCCTAACCCTAACCCTAACCCCAGCCCTAGCCCTAACCCTAGAACTAGCCTAGTTCTAGCCCTAGACCAAGACCAAGCCCTAACCCTAACACTATCCCTAGACCTAGCCCTAGCCATAGCCCTAACCCTAAACCTAACCCTAGCCGTAGCCCTAGCCCTAACCCTAACTCTAACCCTAGCCCTAGCCCTAACCCTAGCCCTAGCACTAACCCTAACCCTCGCCTTAGCCCTAAACCTATCCCTAGCCCTAACCCTAAACCTAGCACTAGCTCTAGCCCTAGCCCTAGCCCTAGCCCTAGCACTAGCCCTAAACCTAAGCCTAACCCTAGCCCTATCCCTAACACTAACCCTAACCCTAACCCTAGCCCTAGCCCTAACCCTAACACTAACACTAACACTAGCCCTAGGCCTAACCCTAACCCTAACCCTAACCCTAGCCCTAAACTTAACCCTAACCTAACCCTAGCCCTAGCCCTAGCCCTAGCCCTAGACCTAGCCCTAACCCTAGCCCTAACCCTAACCCTGACCTTAACCCTAGACATAGCCCTAGCCCTAGCTCTAGCCCTAACCCTAACCCTAACCCTAGCCCGAGCCCTAACTCTATCCCTAACCCTAGCCTAACCCTAACCCTAACCCTAAGCCTAACCCTAGCCCTAGCCCTAGCCCTAACCCTAACCCTAACCCTAGCCCTAGCCCTAGCCCTAGCCCTAACATTAACCCTAACCCTAACACTAACCCTAGCCCTAGCCCTAGCCCTAACCCTAAACCTAACCCTAGCCCTAACCCTAACCCTAACCCTAGCCCTAACCCTAAACCTAACCCTAGCCCTAACCCTAACCCTAGCCCTAAACCTAACCCTAAACCTAAACCTAAACCTAACCCTAACCCTAGCCCTAGCCCTAACCCTAGCCCTAGCCCTAACCCTAACACTAACCCTAGCCCTAGCCCAAGCCCTAGCCTTAGCCCTAACCCTAACCCTAACCCTAACCCTAGTCCTAGCCCTAACCCTAAACCTAACCTTAGCCCTAGCCCTAACCCTAGAACTAGCCTAGCTCTAGCCCTAGCCCAAGACCTAGCCCTAACCCTAACCCTAGCCCTAACCCTAGCCCTAGCCATAGCCCTAACCCTAACCCTAGAACTAGCCTAGCTCTAGCTCTAGCCAAAGACCTAGCCCTAACCCTAACCCTATCCCTAGACCTAGCCCTAGCCATAGCCCTAACCCTAACCCTAACCCTAGCCCTAGCCCTAGCCATAGCCCTAAACCAAGCCCTAGCCCTAATCCTAAACATAGCCCTAACCCTAACCCTAACCCTAATCCTAGCCCTAGCCCTAGCCCTAACCCTAACCCTAACGATAACCCTAGCCCTAGTCCTAACCCTAACCCTAGCCCTAACCCTAACCCTAACCCTAATCATAGCCCTAGCCCTAGACCTAACCCTAAACCTAACCCTAACCCGAACCCTAGTCCTAGCCCTAACCTTAACCCTAACCATAGCCCTAGCACTAACCCTAACCCTAACCCTAACTCTAGCCCTAACCCTAACCCTAACCCTAACCCTAGCCCTAGCCCTAACCCTAGCCCTAGCACTAACGCTAACCCTCGCTTTAGCCCTAAACCTAGCCCTAGCCCTAACCCTAACCCTAGCACTAGCCCTAGCCCTTGCCCTAGCCCTAGCCCTAGCCCTAACCCTAGCCCTAAAGCTAACCCTAAGCTTAACCCTAGCCCTAGCCCTAGCCATAGCCCTAGCCCTAACCCTAACATTAACACTAAAACTAGCCCTAGGCCTAACCCTAACCCTAACCCTAACCCTAGCCCTAACCTTAACCCTAACCTAACCCTAGCCCTAGCCCTAGCCCTAGCCCTAGCCCTAGCCCTAGACCTAGCCCTAACCCTAGCCCTAACCCTAACCCTAACCCTGACATTAACCCTAGACATAGCCCTAGCCCTAGCTCTAGCCCTAACCCTAACCCTAACCCTAGCCCGAGCCCTAACCCTAGCCCTAAACCTAGCCTAACCCTAACCCTAACCCTAACCCTAACCCTAGCCCTAGCCCTTGCCCTAACGCTAACCCTAACCCTAACCTTAACCCTAGCCCTAACCCTACCCTACCCCTAACCCTAACCCTAGCCCTAGCCGTAGCCCTAGCCCTAGCCCTAACCCTAACCCTAACCCTAACCCTAACATAACCCTAGCCATAGCCCTAGCCCTAGCCCTAGCCCTAGCCCTAGCCCTAACCCTAACCCTAACAATAACACTAGCCCTAGCCCTAGGCCTAGCCCTAGCCCTAGCCCTAGCTCTAACTCTAACCCTAACCCTAACCCTAGCCCTAGCCCTTTCCCCAGCCCTAGCCCTAGCCCTAACCCTAACCCTAACCCTAAACCTAGCCCTAACACTAACCATAATCGTAACCCTAGCCCTAACCCCAACCGTAGCCCTCACCCTAACCCTAAACCTAGCCCTAGCCCTAGCCCTAGCCCTGGCCCTAGCCCTAACCCTAACCCTAGTCCTAGCCCTAGCCCTAGACCTAGCCCTAGCCCTAACCCTAACCCTAATCCTATCCATAACGCTAGTCGTAGCCCTAACCCTAACCCTAACCCTAGACCTAGCCCTAACCCTAGCCCTAACCCTAACCCTAACCCTGACATTAACCCTAGACATAGCCCTAGCCCTAGCCCTAGCCCTAGCCCTAGCCCTAACCCTAACCCTAACCCTAGCCCTAGCCCTAGCCCTAGCCCTAACATTAACCCTAACCCTAACACTAACCCTAGCCCTAGCCCTAGCCCTAACCCTAAACCTTACCCTAGCCCTAACCCTAACCCTAACCCTAGCCCTAACCCTAAACCTAACCCTAGCCCTAACCCTAACCCTAACCCTAGCCCTAAACCTAACCCTAAACCTAAACCTAAACCTAAACCTAACCCTAACCCTAGCCCTAGCCCTAACCCTAGCCCTAGCCCTAACCCTAACACTAACCCTAGCCCTAGCCCAAGCCCTAGCCTTAGCCCTAACCCTAACCCTAACCCTAACCCTAGTCCTAGCCCTAACCCTAAACCTAACCTTAGCCCTAGCCCTAACCCTAGAACTAGCCTAGCTCTAGCCCTAGCCCAAGACCTAGCCCTAACCTTAACCCTAGCCCTAACCCTAGCCCTAGCCATAGCCCTAACCCTAACCCTAGAACTAGCCTAGCTCTAGCTCTAGCCAAAGACCTAGCCCTAACCCTAACCCTATCCCTAGACCTAGCCCTAGCCATAGCCCTAACCCTAACCCTAACCCTAGCCCTAGCCCTAGCCATAGCCCTAAACCAAGCCCTAGCCCTAATCCTAAACATAGCCCTAACCCTAACCCTAACCCTAATCCTAGCCCTAGCCCTAGCCCTAGCCCTAACCCTAACGATAACCCTAGCCCTAGTCCTAACCCTAACCCTAGCCCTAACCCTAACCCTAACCCTAATCATAGCCCTAGCCCTAGACCTAACCCTAAACCTAACCCTAACCCGAACCCTAGTCCTAGCCCTAACCTTAACCCTAACCATAGCCCTAGCACTAACCCTAACCCTAACCCTAACTCTAGCCCTAACCCTAACCCTAACCCTAACCCTAGCCCTAGCCCTAACCCTAGCCCTAGCACTAACGCTAACCCTCGCTTTAGCCCTAAACCTAGCCCTAGCCCTAACCCTAACCCTAGCACTAGCCCTAGCCCTTGCCCTAGCCCTAGCCCTAGCCCTAACCCTAGCCCTAAAGCTAACCCTAAGCTTAACCCTAGCCCTAGCCCTAGCCATAGCCCTAGCCCTAACCCTAACACTAACACTAACACTAGCCCTAGGCCTAACCCTAACCCTAACCCTAACCCTAGCCCTAACCTTAACCCTAACCTAACCCTAGCCCTAGCCCTAGCCCTAGCCCTAGCCCTAGACCTAGCCCTAACCCTAGCCCTAACCCTAACCCTAACCCTGA
>OX463234.1:20343425-20345925 GCA_949820135.1 Sylvilagus floridanus | reverse complement strand
AACCCCAACCCTAGCCCTAGCCTAAGCCGTAGCCCTAGCCCTAACCCTAACCCTAACGCAAGACCTAGCCGTAGCCCTAACCTTAACCCTAACACTAGACCTAGCCCTAGCCTTGCCCTAGCCCTAAGCTTAACCCTAACCCTAGCCCTAACCCTAAACCTAGCCCGAAACCTAACCCTTTACCTAGCCCTAGCCCTAGCCCTAGCCCTTGCCCTAGCCCTAACCCTAAACCTAACCCTGAACCTAACCCTAACCCTAGCCATAGCCCTAACCCTAGCCCTAGCCCTAACTCCAACTCTAACCCTAGCCCTAGCCCTAGACCTAGCCCTAGCCCTAACCCTAACCCTAATCCTAACCATAACCCTAGTCCTAGCCCTAACCCTAACCCTAACCCTAGCCCTAGACCTAACCCTAAACCTAACCCTAACGCTAGCCCTAACCCTAACCCTATTCCTTGCCCTAGCTCTAACCCTAACACTAAACCTAACCCTAGTACTTGCGCTAACCCTAACCCTAACCCTAGCCCTAGCCCTAGCTTTAGCCCTAACCCTACCCTAGCCTTAACCGTAACCCTAGCCCTAGCCGTAGCCCTAGCCCTTGACCTAGCCCTAACTCCAACTCTAACCCTAGACCTAGCCCTAGCCCTAGCCCTAGACCTAACCCTAACCCTAACCCTAACCCTAACCCTAACCCTAGCCCTAGCCCTAACGCTAACCCTAACCCTAGCCCTAACCCTAACCCTAGCCCTAACCCTAACCCTAGCCCTAGCCCTAGCCTTAACCCTAAACCTAGCCCTAAACCTAACCCTAACCCTGACCTTAACCCTAGCCCTAGCCCTAGCCCTAGCCCTAGCCCTAACCCTAAACCTAGCCCGAGCCCTAACCCTAACCCTAACACTAGCCCTAACCCTAAACCTAACCCTAGCCATAGTCCTAGCCCTAGCCCTAGCCCTAGCCCTAACCCTAGCCCTAGCCCTAGGCCTAGCTCTAGCACTAGCCCTAGCCCTAGCCCTATCCCTAACCCTAACACTAACACTAGCCCTAACCCTAAACCTAACACTACCCATAGTCCTAGCCCTAGCCCTAGCCCTAGCACTAGCCCTAGCCCTAGCCCTAACCCTAGCCCTAGCCTTAGGCCTAGCCCTAGCACTAGCCCTAACCCTAGCCCTATCCCTAACCCTAACCCTAACCCTAGCCCTAGCCCTAGCCCTAGCCCTAACCCTACCCTAGCCCTAACCCTAACCCTAGACCTAGCCCTAGCCGTAGCCCTAGCCCTAGCCCTAACCAGAACTCTAACCCTAACCCTAACCTAACCCTAGCCATAGCCCTAGCCCTAGCCCTAGCCCTAGCCATAACCCTAACCCTAACACTAACACTAGCCCTAGCCCTAGGCTTAGCCCTAACCCTAACCCTAACCTAACCCTAACCCTAAACCTAGCTCTAGCCCTAACACTAACCCTAACCCTAGCCCTAACCCAAATGTAGCCCTCACCCTAACCCTAAACCTAGCCCTAGCCCTAGCCCTGGCCCTAGCCCTAACCCTAACCCGAGTCCTAGCCCTAGCCCTAGACCTAGCCCTAGCCCTAACCCTAACCCTAATCCTAACCATAACGCTTGTCCTAGCCCTAACCCTAACCCTACCCTAGCACTAGCCCTAACCCTAAACTTAACCCTAACCCTAACCCTAGCCCTAACCCTAACCCTAGCCCTAAACCTAACCCTATCCTTTGCCCTAGCCCTAGCCCTAGCCCTAACCCTAACCCTAGCATTAGCCCTAAAACTAAACCTAGCTCTAACCCTAACCCTAGCACTATCCCTAGACCTAGCCCTAGCCCTAGCCCTAACCTTAGCCCTAACCCTAAAACTAACCTTAACCCTAGCCCTAGCCCTAGCCCTAGCCCTAACCCTTGCCCTAGCCGTAGTCCTAGCACTAGCCCTAACGCTAAACCTAACCCTAGCCCTAAACCTAGCCCTAGCCCTGACCCTAACCTTAGCCCTAACCCTAACCCCAACCCTAGCCCTAGCCTAAGCCGTAGCCCTAGCCCTAACCCTAACCCTAACGCAAGACCTAGCCGTAGCCCTAACCTTAACCCTAACACTAGACCTAGCCCTAGCCTTGCCCTAGCCCTAAGCTTAACCCTAACCCTAGCCCTAACCCTAAACCTAGCCCGAAACCTAACCCTTTACCTAGCCCTAGCCCTAGCCCTAGCCCTTGCCCTAGCCCTAACCCTAAACCTAACCCTGAACCTAACCCTAACCCTAGCCATAGCCCTAACCCTAGCCCTAGCCCTAACTCCAACTCTAACCCTAGCCCTAGCCCTAGCCCTAGCCCTAGCCCTAACCCTAACCCTAACCCTAACCCTAACCCTAGTACTTGCGCTAAACCTAACCCTAACCCTAGCCCTAGCCCTAACGCTAAACCTAACCCTAGCCCTAACCCTAACCCTAGCCCTAACCCTAACCCTAGCCCTAGCCCTAGCCTTAACCCTAACCCTAGCCCT
>OX463234.1:20330925-20333425 GCA_949820135.1 Sylvilagus floridanus | reverse complement strand
CCTAGCCCTAAACCTAATCCTAACCCTAGACCTAGCCCTAGCCCTAGACCTAACCCTAACCCTAACCCTAGCCCTAGCAGTAGCCCTAGCCCTAGCCCTAGCCCTAACCCTAACCCTATCCCTAACCCTAACCCTAACGCTAGCCTTAGCCCTAGCACTAGCCCTAGACCTAACCCTAACCCTAGCCCTAACCCTAAACCTAGCCCTAGCGTTAACCCAAGCACTAACCCTAACCCTAACACTAACACTAACCCTAGACCTAGCCCTAGCCCTAGCCCTAACCCTACACCCTAACACTAACACTAACCCTAGCACTAGGCCTAGGCCTAGCCCGAGCCCTAACCCTAACCCTAGCCCTAACAATAACCCTAGCCCTAACCCTAGCCCGGAGCCCTAACCCTAACCCTAACCCTAGCCCTAACCCTAACCCTAACCCTAGCCCTAAACCTAACCCTAACCCTAGCCCTAACCCTAACACTAACCCTAGCCCTAACCCTAACCCTAACCCTAGCCCTAACATTAAACCTAGCCCTAGCAATAACCCTAACCCTAACCCTAACCCTAGACCTAACCCTAACCCTAGCCCTAGCCATAACCCTAACCCTAACCCTAACCCAAGCCCTAGCCGTAGCCCTAACCTTAACCCTAACACTAGACCTAGCCCTAGCCCTTGCCCTAGCCCTAAACTTAACCCTAACCCTAGCCTTAACCCTAATCCTAGCCCGAAACCTAACCCTTAACCTAGCCCTAGCCCTAGCCCTAGCCCTAGCCCTTGCCCTAGCCCTAACCCTAACCCTAAACCTAACCCTGAACCTAACCCTAACCCTAGCCATAGCCCTAACCCTAGCCCTAGCCCTAACCCCAACTCTAACCCTAGACCTAGCCCTAGCCCTAGCCCTAGCCCTAACCCTAACCCTAACCCTAGCCCTAGCCCTAACCCTAACCCTAACCCTAGCCCTAACCCTAACCCTAGACCTGACCCTAACCCTAGCACTAGCCCTAGCCCTAACCCTAACCCTAGCCCTAAACCTAACCCTAACCCTGACCTAAACCCTAGCCCTAGCCCTAGCCCTAGCCCTAACCCTAAACCTAGCCCGAGCCCTAACCCTAACCCTAACACTAGCCCTAACCCTAAACCTAACCCTAGCCATATTCCTAGCCCTAGCCCTAGCCCTAGCCCTAGCCCTAGCCCTAACCCTAGCCCTAGCCCTAGGCCTAGCCCTAGCACTAGCCCTAGCCCTAGCCCTATCCCTAACCCTAACCCTAACCCTAGCCCTAGCCCTAGCCCTAGCCCTAGCCCTAACCCTACCCTAGCCCTAACCCTAACCCTAGACCTAGCCCTAGCCGTAGCCCTAGCCCTAGCCATAACCAGAACCCTAACCCTAACCCTAACCTAACCCTAGCCCTAGCCCTAGCCCTAGCCCTAGCCCTAGCCCTAACCCTAACCTAACACTAACACTAGCCCTAGCCCTAGGCCTAGCCCTAACCCTAACCCTAACCTAACCTTAACCCTAACCCTAGCCCTAGCCCTAACACTAACCCTAACCCTAACCCTAGCACTAACCCAAATGTAGCCCTCACCCTAACCCTAAACCTAGCCCTAGCCCTAGCCCTGGCCCTAGCCCTAACCCTAACCCTAGTCCTAGCCCTAGCCCTAGACCTAGCCCTAGCCCTAACCCTAACTAATCCTAACCATAACCCTTGTCCTAGCCCTAACCCTAACCCTACCCTAGCCCTAGCCCTAACCCTAACTTAACCCTAACCCTAACCCTAGCTCTAACCCTAACCCTAGCCCTAACCTTAACCCTATCCCTAGCCCTAGCCCTAGCCCTAGCCCTAACCCTAACCCTAGCATTAGCCCTAAAACTAACCCTAGCTCTAACCCTAACCCTAGCACTATCCCTAGCCCTAGCCCTAGCCCTAACCCTAGCCCTAACCCTAAAACTAACCATAACCCTAGCCCTAGCCCTAGCCCTAACCCTAGCCCTAGCCGTAGTCCTAGCACTAGCCCTAACGCTAAACCTGACCCTAGCCCTAAACCTAGCCCTAGCCCTGACCCTAACCCTAGCCCGAGCCCTAACCCTATCCCTAACCCTAACCCTAGCCCTAACCCTAACCCTAACCCTAGCCCAAGCCCTAGCCCTAGCCCTAGCCTTAGCCCTAGCCCTAACCCTAACCCTAAACCTAACCCTAACCCTGACCTTAACCCTAGCCCTAGCCCTAGCCCTAGCCCTAGCCCTAACCCTAAACCTAGCCCGAGCCCTAACCCTAACACTAACACTGGCCCTAACCCTAAACCTAAACCTAGCCATAGTCCTAGCCCTTGTCCTAGCCCTAGCCCTAGCCCTAGCCCTAGCACTAGCCCTAGCGCTATCCCTAATTCTAACCCTAACCATAACCCTAGCCCTAGCCCTAGCCCTAGCCCTAGCCCTCACCCTAACCCTAACCCTAACCCTAGCCCAAGCACTAGCCCTACCCTAGCCCTAACCCTAACACTAAC
>OX463234.1:20305925-20318425 GCA_949820135.1 Sylvilagus floridanus | reverse complement strand
AACCTAAACCTAACCCTAGACCTAGCCCTAACACTAACCCTAACCCTAACCCTAGCCCTAACCCTAACCCTGACCCTAGCCCTAACACTAACACTAACCCTAACCCTAGCCCTAATCCTAACCCTAGCCCTAACCCTAACCCTAACCCTAGCCCTAGACCTAGCCCTAGCCCTGGCCCTAGCCATAACCCTAACCCTAACCCTAGCCATAGCCATAGCCCTAACCCTAACCCTAGCCCCAGCCCTAACCCTAACCCTAAACTTCACCCTAGCCCTCACCCTAGCCCTAGCCCTAACCCTAACCCAAACGCTAACCCTAGCCCAAGAACTAGCCATAGCCCTAGCCCTAACCCTAAGCCTAACCCTAGCCCTAGCCCTAAACCTAGCCCTAGCCCTAACCCTAAACCTAGCACTAGCACTAGCCCTAGCCCTAGCCCTAGTCCTAACTCTAGCCCTAACCCTAACCCTAACGCTAACCCTAGCCCTAGCCCTAGCGCTAGCCCTATCCCTATCCCTAACCCTAACCCTAACCCTAGCCCCAGCCCTAACCTTAACCCTAAACCTAACCCTAGGCCTCACCCTAGCCCTAGCCCTAACCCTAAACCTAACACTAGCCCTAGCCCTAGCCCTAGCCTTCACCCTAACCCTAACCCTAACCCTAGCCCGAGCCCTAGCCCTACCCTAGCACTAACCCTAACACTAACACTAGACCTAGCCCTCACCCTAGCCCTTGCCCTAACCCTAACCCAAAACCTAACCCTAACCCTAGCCCTAGCCCTAGCCCTAGCCCTAACCCTAACACTAACCCTAGCCCAAGCCCTAGCCCTAGCCCTAGCCCTAGCCCTAAACCTAACCCTAGCCCGAGCCCTAAACCTAGCCCTAGCCCTAGCCCTAACCCTAAACCTACACTAGCCCTAGCCCTAGCCCTAGCCCTAACCCTAACTCTTACCCTAAAACTAGCCCTAGCCCTAGCCCTAGCCCTAGCCCTCACCCTAACCCTAACCCTAACCCTAGCCCGAGCCCTAGCCCTACCCTAGCACTAACCCTAACACTAACCCTAACACTAACCCTAGCACTGGCCCTAGCCCTAGCCCTAACCCTAACCCTAACCCTAGACCGAGCCCTAGCCATACCCATAGCCCTAAACCTAACCCTAGCCCTAGCCCTAGCCCTAGTCCTAGCCCTAGCCCTAGCCCTAGCCATAAACCTAACCCTAACCCTAGACCTAGCCCTAGCCCTAGACCTAACCCTAACCCTAACCCTAACCCTAGCCCTAGCAGTAGCCCTAGCCCTAGCCCTAGCCCTAACCCTACCCCTATCACTAACGCTAACCCTAACGCTAGCCCTAGCCCTAGCACTAGCCCTAGACCTAACCCTAACCCTAGCCCTAACTCTAAACCTAGCCCTAGCCCTAACACAAGCCCTAAACCTAACCCTAACCCTAACACTAACACTAAACCTAGCCCTAGCCCTAGCCATAACCCTAACCCTAACCCTAGTCCTAGCCCTAGCCCTAGCCCTAGCCCTAGCCTTAACACTAACCCTAACCCTAGCCCTAGCCCTAGCCCTATCCCTAGCCCTAACCCTAACCCTAACACTAACCCTAGCCCTAGGCCTAGCCCTAGCCATAACACTAACCCTAACCATAACCCTAGGCCTAGCCCTAGACCTAGACATAGCTCTAGCCCTAACCCTAACCCTAACACTAACCCTAGCCCTAACCTAAACCTAACCCTAGCCCTAGCCCTAACACTAACCCTAACACTAACCCTAGCCCTAACCCTAACCCTAGCCCTAACCCAAATCCTAAAGCTAGCCCTAGACCTAGCCCTAGCCCTAGCCCTAGCCCTAACCCTAACCCTAACCCTAACCCTAGCCCTAGCCCTAGCCCTAGCCCTAGCCCTAACCCTAACCCTAACACTAACACTAACCCTAGCCCTAGGCGTAGCCCTATCCCTAATCCTAACACTGACCCTAGCCCTAGACCTAACCTAAACCTAACCCTAGCCCTAGCCCTAACACTAACCCTAACCCTAACCCTAGCCCTAACCCTAACCCTGACCCTAGCCCTAACACTAACAGTAACCCTATCCCTAGCCCTAATCCTAACCCTAGCCCTAACCCTAACCCTAACCCTAGCCCTAGACCTAGCCCTAGCCCTGGCCCTAGCCATAACCGTAACCCTAGTCCTAGTCCTAGCCCTAGCCCTAGCCCTAGCCCTACCCCTAATCCTAACACTAACCCTAGCCCTAGCCCTAACCCTAAACCTAACCCAACCCTAGCCCTAGCCCTAGCCCTAAACCTAAACCTAGCCTTAGCCCTAAACCTAGCCCTAGCCCTAAACCTAACCCTAGCCCTAGCCCTAGCCCTAGCCCTAACCGTAGCCCTAACCCAAACCCTAACCCTAACCCTAGCCCTACCCCTAGCTCTTGCCCTAAACCTCACCCTAGTCCTAACCCTAACCTTAACCCTAACCCTAACCCTAACCCTAGCCCTAGCCCTAGCCCTATCCCTAACCCTAACCCTAACCCTAGGCCTAGCCCTAGCCCTAACCCGAACCCTAACTCTAACCCTAGCCCTAGCCCTAACCCTAACCCTAGCCCTAGCCAGAGCCCTAGCCCTAGCCCTAACCCTAACCCTAACCCTAACACTAACCCTAGCCCTCACCCTAGCCCTAGCCCTAACCGTAACTCTAACCCTAACCCTAGCCCGAGCCCTATCCCTAGCCGTAGCCCAAACCTTAACCCTAACCCTTGCCCTAGCCCTAGCCCTAGCCCGAAACCTAGACCTAGCCCTAACCGTAACGCTAAACCTAGCCCTAACCCTAACCCTAGCCCTAAACCTAACCCTAACCCTAGCCCTAGCCCTAGCCCTAACCCTAACCCTAACCCTAAACCTAACCCTAGCCCTCACCCTAGCCCTAGCCCTAGCCCTAACCCTAACACTAACCCTAGCCCAAGCCCTAGCCCTAGCCCTAGCCATAGCCCTAACCTTAACCCTAGCTCGAGCCCTAAACCTAGCGCTAGCCCTAACCCTAAACCTATCACTAGCCCTAGCCCTATCCCTAGCCCTAGTCCTAACCCTAACCCTAACCCTAACCCTAACCCTAGCCCTAGCCCAAGCCCTAGCCCTAACCCTATCCCTAACCCTAACCCTAGGCCCAGCCCTAACCCTAACCCTAAACCTAACCCTAGCCCTCACCCTAGCCCTAGCCCTAACCCTAACCCTAACCCTAACCCTAACCCTAGCCCGAGCCCTAGCCCTAGCCCTAGCCCTAACCCTAACCATAACCCTAACACTAACCCTAGCCCTAGCCCTAGCCCTCACCCTAACCCTAACCCTAGCCCAAGCACTAGCCCTACCCTAGCCCTAACCCTAACATGAACCCTAGCCCTAGCTCTAGCCCTAGCCCTAGCCCTAACCCTAACACTAATACTAACCCTAACCCTAGCCAGAGCCCTAGCCCTAGCCATAGCCCTAACCCTAATCCTAACCCTAACCCTAGCCCTAGCCCTAACCCTAAACCTAGCCTTAGCCCTAAACCTAGCCCTAGCCCTAAACCTAACCCTAGCCCTAGCCCTAGCCCTAACCATAGCCCTAACCTTAACCCTAACCATAACCCTAACCCTAGCCCTACCTCTAGCTCTTGCCCTAACCCTCAACCTAGTCCTAACCCTAACCTTAACCCTAACCCTTACCCTAGCCCTAGCCCTATCCCTATACCTGTCCCTAACCCTAACCCTAATCCTAGGCCTTGCCCTAGCCCTAACCCGAACCCTAACCCTAACTCTAGCCCTAGACCTAACCCTAACCCTAACCCTAAACCTAGCCCTAGCCAGAGCCCTAGCCCTAACCCTGACACTAACCCTAGACCTAGCCCTAGCCCTAGCCCAAACCCTAACCCTAGCCCTAGCCCAAAACCTAGCCCTAGCCCTAACCCTAAACCTAGCACTAGCCCTAGTCCTAGCCCTAGCCCTAGCACTAACCCTAACCCTAACCCTACACTAACCCTAGCCCTCAACCTAGCCCTAGCCCTAACCCTAACCCTAAACCTAACCCTAGTTCGAGCCCTAGCCCTAGCCCTAGCCCTAACCTTAACCCTAACCCTAGCCCTAGCCATAGCCCTAGCCCGAACCCTAGCCCTAGCCCTAACCCTAAACCTAACCCTAGCCCTACCCTAACCCTAGCCCTAAACCTAACCCTAACCCTAGCCATAGCCATAGCCCTAACCCTAACCCTAGCCCCAGCCCTAACCCTAACCCTAAACTTCACCCTAGCCCTCACCTTAGCCCTAGCCCTAACCCTAACCAAAACGCTAACCCTAGCCCAAGAACTAGCCATAGCCCTAGCCCTAGCCCTAAGCCTAACCCTAGCCCTAGCCCTAAACCTAGCCCTAGCCCTAACCCTAAACCTAGCACTAGCACTAGCCCTAGCCCTAGCCCTAGTCCTAACTCTAGCCCTAACCCTAACCCTAACGCTAACCCTAGCCCTAGCCCTCCGGTAGTCCTATCCCTATCCCTAACCCTAACCCTAACCCTAGCCCCAGCCCTAACCTTAACCCTAAATCTAACCCTAGCCCTCAGCCTAGCCCTAGCCCTAACCCTAAACCTAACACTAGCCCTAGCCCTAGCCCTAGCCCTAGCCTTCACCCTAACCCTAACCCTAACCCTAGCCCGAGCCCTAGCCCTACCCTAGCACTAACCCTAACACTAACCCTAGACCTAGCCCTCACCCTAGCCCTTGCCCTAACCCTAACCCAAAACCTAACCCTAACCCTAGCCCTAGCCCTAGCCCTAGCCCTAACCCTAACACTAACCCTAGCCTAAGCCCTAGCCCTAGCCCTAGCCCTAGCCCTAACCCTAACCCTAGCCCGAGCCCTAAACCTAGCGCTAGCCCTAACCCTAAACCTAGCACTAGCCCTAGCCCTATCCCTAGCCCTAGTCCTAACCCTAGCCCTAACCCTAACCCTAACCCTAACCCTGCCCTAGCCCTAGCCCTAGCCCTAACCCTATCCCTAACCCTAACCCTAGACCCAGCCCTAACCCTAACCCTAAACCTAACCCTAGCCCTCACCCTAGCCCTAGCCCTAGCCCTAACCCTAACCCTAACCCTAACCCTAGCCCGAGCCCTAGCCCTAGCCCTAGCCCTAACCCTAACCATAACCCTAACACTAACCCTAGCCCTAGCCCTAGCCCTCACCCTAACCCTAACCATAACCCTAGCCCGAGCACTAGCCCTACCCTAGCCCTAACCCTAACACTAAACCTAGCCCTAGCTCTAGGCCTAGCCCTAGCCCTAACCCTAACACTAATACTAACCCTAACCCTAGCCCTAGCCCTAGCCCTAGCCATAGCCCTAACCCTAATCCTAACCCTAACCCTAGCCCTAGCCCTAAACCTAGCCCTAGCCCTAAACCTAACCCTAGGCCTAGCCCTAGCCCTAACCATAGCCCTAACCTTAACCCTAACCATAACCCTAACCCTAAACCTACCTCTAGCTCTTGCCCTAACCCTCAACCTAGTCCTAACCCTAACCTTAACCCTAACCCTTACCCTAGCCCTAGCCCTAGCCCTATCCCTATCCCTGTCCCTAACCCTAACCCTAACCCTAACCCTAGCCCTAGACCTAACCCTAACCCTAACCCTAGCCCTAGCCAGAGCCCTAGCCCTAACCCTGACACTAACCCTAGCCCTAGCCCTAGCCCTAGCCCAAACCCTAACCCTAGCCCTAGCCCAAAACCTAGCCCTAGCCCTAACCCTAAACCTAGCAATAGCCCTAGCCCTAGCCCTAGCCCTAGCCATAGCCCTAACCCTAACCCTACAGTAACCCTAGCCCTCAACCTAGCCCTAGCCCTAACCCTAACCCTAAACCTAACCCTAGTTCGAGCCCTAGCCCTAGCCCTAGCCCTAACCTTAACCCTAACCCTAGCCCTAGCCATAGCCCTAGCCCGAACCCTAGACCTAGCCCTAACCCTAATCCTAACCCTAGCCCTACCCTAACCCTAGCCCTAAACCTAACCCTAACCCTAGCCATAGCCATAGCCCTAACCCTAACCCTAGCCCCAGCCCTAACCCTAACCCTAAACTTCACCCTAGCCCTCACCCTAGCCCTAGCCCTAACCCTAACCCAAACGCTAACCCTAGCCCAAGAACTAGCCATAGCCCTAGCCCTAGCCCTAAGCCTAACCCTAGCCCTAGCCCTAAACCTAGCCCTAGCCCTAACCCTAAACCTAGCACTAGCACTAGCCCTAGCCCTAGCCCTAGTCCTAACTCTAGCCCTAACCCTAACCCTAACGCTAACCCTAGCCCTAGCCCTAGCGCTAGCCCTATCCCTATCCCTAACCCTAACCCTAACCCTAGCCCCAGCCTTAACCTTAACCCTAAACCTAACCCTAGCCCTCACCCTAGCCCTAGCCCTAACCCTAAACCTAACACTAGCCCTAGCCCTAGCCCTAGCCCTAGCCTTCACTCTAACCCTAACCCTAACCCTAGCCCGAGCCCTAGCCCTACCCTAGCACTAACCCTAACACTAACCCTAGCCCTAGCCATAGCCATAGCCCTAACCCTAACCCTAGCCCTAGCCCTAGCCCTAGCCCTAGCCCTAGCCCTAGCCCTAAACCTAACCCTAACCCTAGACCTAGCCCTAGCCCTAGACCTAACCCTAAACCTAACCCTAGCCCTAGCAGTAGCCCTAGCCCTAGCCCTAGCCCTAACCCTAACCTTTTACCTAACCCTAACCCTAACGCTAGCCCTAGCCCTAGCACTAGCCCTAGACCTAACACTAACCCTAGCCCTAACCCTAAACCTAGCCCTAGCCTTAACCCAAGCACTAATCCTAACCCTAACACTAACAATAACCCTAGCCCTAGCCCTAGCCCTAGCCCTAACCCTAACCCTAACCCTAACCCTAACCCTAGCTCTAGCCCTAGCCCTAGCCCTAACCCTACACCCTAACACTAACACTAACCCTAGCCCTAGCCCTAGCCCTAACACTAACCCTAACCCTAGCCCTAACCCTAACCCTAACCTTGCCCTAACCCAACCCTAACCCTAGCCCTAGACCTAGCCCTAGCCCTGGCCCTAGCCCTAACACTAACCCTAGTCCTAGTCCTAGCCCTAACCCTAACCCTAACACTAACCCTAACCCTAACCCTAACCCTAACCCTAACCCTAACACTAACCCTAGCCCTCACCCTAGCCCTAGCCCTAACCCTAACACTAACCCTAGCCCAAGCCTTAGCCCTAGCCCTAACCGTAACTCTAACCCTAACCCTAGCCCTAAACCTAACCCTAACCCTAGCCCTAGCCCTAGCACTAACCCTAACCCTAACCCTAACCCTAGCCCGAGCTCTAACCCTAAACCTAAACCTAACCCTAGCCCTCACCCTAGCCCTAGCCCTAACCCTAACCCAATCCCTAACCCTAACCCTAACCCTAGCCCTAGCCCTAGCCCTAGCCCTAGCCCAAACCTTAACCCTAACCCTTGCCCTAGCCCTAGCCCTAGCCTGAAACCTAGCAACTAGCCCTAACCGTAACCCTAACCCTAGCTCTAACCCTAACCCTAGCCCTAAACCTAACCCTAGCCCTAACCCTAACCCTAACCCTAGCCCTAGCCCGAGCCCTAACCCTAAACCTAAACCTAACCCTAGCCCTCACCCTAGCCCTAGCCCTAACCCTAACACTAACCCTAGCCCAAGCCTTACCCTAGCCTTAGCCCTAGCCCAAAACCTAACCCTAGCCCTAGCCCTAAACCTAGCACGAGCCCTAACCCTAAACCTAGCTCTAGACCTAGCCCTATCCCTAGCCCTAGTCCTAACCCTAGCCCTAACCCTAACCCTAACCCTAACCCTAACCCTAGCCCTAGCCCTTCCCTAGCCCTAACCCAATCCCTAACCATAACCCTAGACCCAGCCCTAACCCTAACCCTAAACCTAACCCTAGCCCTCACCCTAGGCCTAGCCCTAACCCTAACCCTAACCCTAGCCCGAGCCCTAGCCCTAGCCCTAGTCCTAACCCTAAACCTAACCCTAACACTAACCCTAGCCCTAGCCCTAGCCCTAGCCCTCACCCTAACCCTAACACTATCCCTAGCAAGAGCAATAGCCCTACCCTAGCCCTAACCCTAACACTAGCCCTAACGCTAGCCCTAGCCCAAGCACTAGCCCTAGACCTAACCCTAACCCTAGCCCTAACCCTAAACCTAGCCCTAGCCCTAACCCAAGCCCTAACCCTAACCCTAACCCTAACACTAACACTAACCCTAGCCCTAGCCCTAGCCCTAGCCCTAACCCTAACCCTAACCCTAACCCTAAACCTAACCCTAAACCTAGCCCTAGCCATATCCCTAGACCTACCCCTAACCCTAACCCTAACCCTAAACCTAACCCTAACCCTAGCCCTAGCCATATCCCTAGACCTACCCCTAAACCTAACCCTAATCCTAGCCCTAGCCCTAACCCTAACCCTAACCATAACCCTAGCCCTAGCCCTAATGCTAACCCTAACCCTAACTCTACCCCTAACCCTACCCTAGCCCTAACCCTAACCCTAACCCTAGTCCTAGCCCTAGCCCTAGCCCTAGCCCTAGCCTTAACCCTAACCCTAACCCTAGCCCTAGCCCTAGCCCTAGCCCTAACCCTAACCCTAACACTAACACTAACCCTAGCCCTAGGCCTAGCCCTAGCCCTAACACTAACCCTAACCATAACCCTAGGCCTAGCCCTAGACCTAGACCTAGCCCTAGCCCTAACCCTAAACCTAACCTTAACCCTAGCCATAACCTAACCCTAACCCTAGCCCTAGCCCTAACACTAACCCTAACCCTAACCCTAACCCTAGCCCTAACCCTAACCCTAGCCCTAATCCTAACCCTAACCCTAGTCCTAGCCCTAGCCCTAGCCCTAGCCCTAGGCTTAACCTAACCCTAACCCTAGCCCTAGCCCTAGCCCTAGCCCTAACCCTAACCCTAACACTAACACTAACCCTAGCCTTAGGCCTAGCCCTAGCCCTAAAACTAACCCTAACCATAACCCTAGGCCTAGCCCTAGACCTAGCCCTAGCCCTAGCCCTAACCCTAACCAAAACCCTAACCCTAGCCACAGCCCTAAACCTAACCCTAAACCTAACCCTAGCCGTTACCCTAACCCTAGCCCTAACCCTAACACAAACCCTAACCCTAACCCTAGCCCCAGCCCTAACCCTGACCCTAAACCTAACACTAGCACTCACCCTAGCCCTAGCCCTAACACTAACCCTAACACTAACCCTAGCCCGATCCCTAGCCCTAGCCCTAACACTTACCCTAACCCTAACCCTAGCCATAAACCTAACCCTAGCCATATCCCTAACCCTAGCCCTAGACCTAATCTTAAACCTAACCCTAGCCCTAGCCCTAACCCTAACCCTAACCCTAACCCTAGACCGAGCCCTAGCACTAGCCTAGCCATAACCCTAACCCTAGTCCTAACCCTAAACTTAACCCTAACCCTAACCCTAGCCCTAGCCCTAGCCCTAGCCCTAGCCCAAACCCTAACCCTAGCCCTAACCCTAACCCTAACCCTAGCCCTAAACCTAACCCTAAACCTAGACCTAGTCCTAGCCCAAGCCCTAGCCCTAGCCCTAGCCCTAGCACTAGCCCTAGCCCTAGCACTAACACTAACACTAACCTTAACCCTAACCCTAGCCCTAACCCTAACCCTAGCCTTAGCCCTAAACCTAGCCCTAGCCCTAAACCTAACCCAGGCCCTAGACCTAGTCCTAGACCTAGCCCTAACCGTAGCCCTAACCCTAACCCTAACCCTAGCCCTAGCCCTAGCCCTAGCCCTAGCCCTAGCCATAGCCCTAGCCCTAACCCTAACCCTAACCCTAACCCTAACCCTAACCCTAGCCCTAGTCCTAGCCCTAGCCCTAGCCATAGCCCTAGCCCTAATCCTAACCATAACCCTAACCCTAACCCTAACCCTAGCACTAGCCCTAACCCTAACCCTAAACCAACCCTAGCCCTAGCCCTTACAAATCGTTAACCATAACCCTAGCCATAACCCTAACCCTAGAACTATCCCTAAACCTAACCCTATCGCTAGCGGTTGCCCTAGCCCTAGCCATAACCCTAAACATAGCCCTAGCCCTAAACCTAGCCCTAGCCCTAACCCTAACCCTAGCCCTAGCCCTAGCCCTAACCTTAACCCTAACCCTAGCCCTACCCTAGCCCTAGCCCTAGCCCTAGCCCTAATCCTAACCCTAACCCTAGCCCTAACCCTAACCCTAGCCCTAACCCTAACACTAACCCTAGCCCTAGCCCTAGCCCTAGCCCTAGCCCTTGCCCTAGCTCAAACCCAAACCCTAAACCTAACCCTAAACCTAACCCTAAACCTAGCCCTACCCCTAACCCTAACCCTAGCCCTAGCCCTAACCCTAACCCTATTTCTAGCCCTATACCTAGCCCTAGCCCTAACCCTAACCCTAACCCTAACCCTAGCCCCAGCCCTAACCCTGACCCTAAACCTAACACTAGCCCTCACCCTAGCCCTAGCCCTAACCCTAACCCTAACCCTAGCCCTAGCCCTAACCATAAACCTAACCCTAACCCTAGCCCTAGCCCTAAGCCTAAACCTAACCCTAACCCTACCCTAGCCCTAGCCCTAGCCCTAGCCCTAGCCCTAACCCTAACCCTAGCCCTAGCCCTAAATTTAGCCCTAGCCCTAACCCTAACCTAGCACTAGCCCTAGCCCTAGCCCTAAGCGTAGCCCTAACCCTAACACTAGCCCTAGCCCTAGCCCTAGCCCTAACCCTAACCCTAACCCTAACCCTAGTCCTAGGCCTAACCCTAACCCTAGCCGTAGCCCTAACCCTAAACCTAACCATAACACTAGCCCTAAACCTAATCCTAGCCCTAACCCTAACCATAACCCTAGTCCTAGCCCTAGCCCTAACCCTAACCCTAGCCCTAGCCCTAAACCTAGCCCTAGCCTAACCCTAAACCTAGCACTAGCCCTAGCCCTAGCCCTAGCCCTAGCCCTAAACCTAGCCCTAACCCTAACGCTAACCCTAGCCCTAGCCCTAGCCCTAGCCCAAACACTAACCCTAAACCTAACGCTAGCCCCAGCCCTAAACTTAACCCTAAACATAACCCTAGCCCTCACCCTAGCCCTAGCCTTAACCCTAACCCTAACCCTAACCCTAACCCTAACCCTAGCCCGAGCCCTAGCCCTAGCCCTAGCCCTTAACCTAACCCTAACTCTAACAATAAACCTAGCCATAGCCCTAGCCCTAGCACTAGCCCTAACCCTAACCCTGACCCTAGCCCCAGGCCTAACCCTAACCCTAAACCTAACCCTAGCCCTCACCTTACCCCTAGCCCTAACCCTAACACAAACCCTAACACTAGCCCGAGCCCTAGCCCTAGCCCTAGCCCTAACCCTAACCCTAACACTAACACTAACCCTAGCCCAACCCTAGCCCTAGCCCTAACCCTAACCCTAACCCTAACACTAGCCGAGCCCTAGGCCTAGCCCTAACACTAACCTAAACCCTAACCCTAGCCATAACCCTAACCCTCGCCCTATCCCTAACCCTAAACCTAGTCCTAGCAGTAGCCCTAGCCCTAACCCTAACCCTAAACCTAGCCCTAGCCCTAAACCTAGCCCTAGCCCTAACCCTAGCCCTAGCCCTAGCCATAACCCTAACCCTAGCCCTAGCCCTAGCCCTAGCCCTAGCCCTAGCCCTAACCCTAACCCTAACCCTAACACTAACCCTAACCCTAGCACGAGCCCTAAACCCAGCCCAAACCTTAACCCTAACACTAGACCTAGGCCTAGCCCTAGCCCTCGTCCTAGCCCTAGCCCTGACCCTAACCCTAGCCCTAACCCTAACACTAACCCTAACCCTAGCCCTAGCCCTAGCCCTATCCCTAGCCCTAACCCTAACCCTAACCATAGCCCTAACACTACCCCTAGCCCAAGCCCTAACCCTAACCCTAAACCTAACCCTAACCCTAGACCTAGCCCTAGCCCTAACCCTAACCCTAACCCTAAACCTAAACCTAACCCTAGCCCTAGCCCTAACCCTAGCACTAGCCCTAACCCTAAACCTAACCCTAGCCCTAGTCCTAGCCCTAGCCCTAACCCTAACCCTAACCCTAACCCTAACCCTAGCCCTAGCCCTAACCCTAACAATACCCTAACCCTAACCCTAGCCCTAACCCTAACCCTAGCCCTAACACTAACCCTAAACCTAGCCCTAGCCCTAGCACTAGCCCTAGCCCTAACCCTAACCCTAACCCTACCCCTAACAATAGACCTAGCCCTAGACCTAGCCCTAACCCAAACTCTAACACTAACACTAACCCTAGCCCTAGCCCTAACCCTAGCCCTATTCCTAGCCATTGCCCTAATCCTAGCCCTATTCCTAGCCCTAGCCCTAGCCCTAAACCTAACCCTAAGCCTAACCCTAACCCTAGCCCTAACCCTAGCCCTAGCCCTAGACCTAGCCCTAGCCCTAACCC
>OX463234.1:20295925-20300925 GCA_949820135.1 Sylvilagus floridanus | reverse complement strand
AATTGCCAATCAAGAGACCTGAATGCTGCGGATTGAATAGACCTGAAATCCCATTCACACTCGATTTGGAGAGAATTCAGAGCTGTCCCCTCGGCAAAAGAGTTATATTTCATTTTCCAAAACACAAAACTCATCTTGCTCGTGTTGCCTGTAGATTTCTCAGCGTGAAACATGAAATTGCAATGTTTTTTATTGCTTTATGGATACTCTGCCTAACCTCATTTTGTATGGTGTCAGAATACAAAATTTGGAAAGAAAGTAGGAAAAAAACACAAACCCAGACCAAATTTTGGCAATTGCCTAGAAAGAAACCTGAATGCTACTGATTGAATACACCTGAAAATCCAATTCGCACTGAATTTGGAGGGAATTCAGTGCTGTCCAGATGGCGAAAGGGTCATATTACATTTTGCAAAACATAAAAAATCATTTTGGTCCTGTTGCCTGTAGATTTCTAAGCGTGAAACACCAATTTGCTGTGTTTTTTAGTTCATTATGGATACGCTGCCTAACCTCATTTTTGTATGGTGTCAGAATACAAAATTTGGAAAGGAAGAAGGCAAAACAAACACAAACCCAGTACAAATGAGGCAATTACCAATCAAGAGACCTGAATGCTGCTGATTGAATACACCTGAAAATCCCATTCGCACTCGATTTGGAGGGAATTCAGAGCTTTCCACTTGGCAAAAGATTTGTATTTCATTTTCCAAAACACAAATCCTCATCTGGGTCGTGTTCCCTGTAATTTTCTAAGTGTGAAACGCCAATTTGCTGTGTTATTTATTGCTTTATAGATACTCTGCTTAACCTCATTTTTGTATGGTGTCAGAATACAATATTTGGAAAGGAAGAAGGCAAAACAAACACAAACCCAGAACAAATTTAGGCAATTGCCAATCAAGAGACCTGAATGCTGCTGATTGAATACCACTGAAAATCCCATTCACACTCGATTTGGAGGGAATTCAGAGCTTTCCACTCAGCAAAAGAGTTATATTTCATTTTCCAAAACACAAAACCTCATCTTGGTCGGGTTGCCTGCAGATTTCCAAGTGTGAAACACGAATTTGCAGTGTTTTTTATTGCTTTATGGATATTCTGCATAACCTCATTTTGTATGGTGTCAGAATACAAAATTTGTAAAGGAAGAAGGCAAAACAAACACAAACCCAGAACAAATTCAGGCAATTGCCTAGCAGGAGACCTGAATGCTGCCGATTGAATACACCTGAAAATCCCATTCACACTCGATTTGGAGGGAATTCAGAGCATTCCCCTTGGCAAAAGTGTTACATTTAATTTTCCAAAACACAAAAACACGTCTTGGTCGTGTTGCCTGTAGATTTCTAAGAATGAAAAGCCACATCCTCTGTTATTTATTGCTTTAAGGATACTATGTCTAACCTCATTTTTGTATGGTGTCAGAATACAAAATTTGGAAAGGAAAAATCTAACAGGAACAGAAACCCAGACAAATTTAGGCAATTGCTTAGCAGGAGACCTGAATGCGGCTGATTGAATACACCTGAAAACACCATTCACATTCAATTTTGAGGGAATTCAGAGCTGTCCCCTCTAGAAGGGGTTATATTTCATTTTCGAAAACACATAACCTTATCTTGGTCATGTTGCCTGTAGATTTCTAAGCATAAAATGCCAGTTTCCTGAGTTTTGAATACTTAATGAATACTCTGCCTAAACTCATTTTTGTATGGTGTCAGTATACAAAATTCAGAAAGGAAGAAGGCAAAACATACACAAACCCAGAACAAACTGAGGCAATTCCAGTCATGAGACCGTTATGCTGTCGATTGAATACACATGAAAATCCATTCACACTCGATTTGGATGGAATTCAGTGCTGTCCCCTCGGCAAAAGTGTTGTATTTCATTTTCCAAAACACAAAACCTCATCTTGGTCTTGTTGCCTGTAGATTTCTAAGCATGAAACCCCGATTTGCTTTTTTATTATTGCAATATGGATACTCTGCCTAAACTCATTTTCGTATGGTGTCAGAATACAAATTTAGAAAGGAAGAAGGTAAAACAAACACAAACCCAGAACAAATTTAGGCAATTGCCTAGCATGAGACCTGAATGCTGCCAATTAATTACACCTTAAAATCCCACTCACACTCGATTTGGAGGGAATTCAGAGCTGTCCCCTCCGGAAAAGTATTACATTTCATTTTCCAAAACACATAACCTTATCTTGGTCGTGTTGCCTGTAGATTTCTAAGCATGAAATGCCAATTTACTCTGTTTTGTATTTTATTATGAATACTCTGCCTAAACATATTTTTGTATGGTGTTACAATACAAAATTTTAAAAAAATGGCAAAACAACCACAAACCCAGAACAAATTGAGGCAATTGCCAATCAAGAGACATGAATGCTTCTGATTCAATACACCTGAAAATCGAATTCACACTCGATTTGGAAGGAATTCAGTTTTGTCCCCTCGGCAAAAGAGTTACTTTTCATTTTCCAAAACAGAAAAAATCATCTTGTTCAGGTTTCCTGTAGATTTCTAAGAAGGAAATGCCATTTCCTGTGTTATTTATTGCTTTAAGGACACTCTGCCTAACCTCATTTTTGTATGGTGTCTGATTAAAAATTGGGAAAGGAATAAGGTAACACGAAGAGAAACCCAGAACAAATTGAGGCAATTGCTTAGTAGGAGAACTGCTGATGGAATACACCTGAAAACACCATTCACATTTGATTTGGAGGGAATTCAGAGCTGTCCCCTCTGGAAAAGTGTTACATTTCATTTTCCAAAACACATAACCTTATCTTGGTCGTGTACCTGTCGATTTCTAAGCAAGAAATGCCAAATTACTGTGTTTTGTATTTTATTATGAATACTCTGCCTAACCTCATTTTTGTATGGTGTCAGAATACAAAATTCAGAAAGGAAGAAGGCAAAACAAACACAAACCCAGAACAAATTGAGGCAATTGCCTAGCAGGAGACCTGAGTGCTGCCTATTGAATACACTTGAAAATCCCATTCACACTAGATTTGGAGGGAATTCAGAGCTGTCCCCACTGGAAAAGAGTTACATTTCATTTTCCAAAAAACACAAAACCTTATCCTGGTCGTGTTGCCTGTAGATTTCTAAGCATGAAATGCCAATTTCCTGTGTTTTGTATTTTATTATGAATACTCTGCCTAACCTCATTTTTGTATGGTGTCAGAGTACAAAATTCAGAAAGGAAGAAGGCAAAACAAACACAAACCCAGAACAAACTGAGGCAATTGCCAGTCATGAGACCGGAATGCTGTCGATTCAATATACATGAAAATCCAATCACACTCAATTTGGAGGGAATTCAGGGCTGTCCCCTTGGCAAAAGTGTTGTATTTCATTTTCCAAATCACATAACAATATCTTGGTCATTTGCCTGTAGATTTCTAATCGTGAAATGCCAATTTACTGTGTTTTTTATTTTATTATGAATACTCTGCCTAAACTCATTTTTGTATGGTGTCAGAATACAAAATTGAGAAAGGAAGAAGGCAAAACAAACACAAACCCAGAACAAATTGAGGCAGTTGCCTAGCAGGAGAGCTGAATGCTGCCAATTGAATATACCTGAAAATGACATTCACACTCGATATGGAGGGAATTCAGATCTGTCCCCTTGGCAAAGAGTTATATTTCATTTTCCAAAACACAAAAACTCATCTTGGTCTTGCTACCTGTAGATTTCTAAGCATGGAACCCCAATTTGCTTGGTTTTTTATTGCAATATGGATACTCTGCTTAACCTCATTTTTGTATGGTGTCAGGATCCAAAATTTGGAAAGTAAGAATATACAATGAAGAGAAACCAAGATCAAATTGAGGCAATAGCCAGTCAAGAGACCTGAATGCTGATGATTCAATACACCTGAAAATTAAGTTCACACTCAATTTGGAGGGGATTCAGAGCTGTCCCCTCCGCAAAAGGGTTACATTACATTTTCAAAACACAAAACCTCATCTTGCATGTGTTGCCTGTACATATATAAGCGTGAAATGCCAATTTGCTGTGTTTCATTGCATTATGGATACGCTGCCTAACCTCATTTTTCTATGCTGCCAGGATACAAAATTTGGAAAGGAAGAAGGCAAAAAAAAAAAAAAACACAAACCCAGTAGAAATGAGGCAATTACCAATCAAGAGACCTGAATGCTGCTGATTGAATACACCTGAAAATCCCATTCACACTCGATTTGGAGGGAATTCAGAGCTGTCCCCTCTGGAAAAGTGTTACATTTCATTTTCCAAAACACAAAAACATATCTTGGTCGTGTTGCCTGTAGATTTCTAAGAATGAAAAGCCACATCCTGTGTTATTTATTGCTTTAAGGATACTATGTCTAACTTCATTTTTGTATGGTGTCAGAATACAAAATTTGGAAAGGAAGAATCTAACAGGAACAGAAACCCAGACAAATTTAGGAAATTACTTAGCAGGAGACCTGAAGGCAGCTGATTGAATACACCTGAAAAAACCAACCACATTCAAATTTGAGGGAATTCAGAGCTGTCCCATCTGGAAAGGGTTAAATTTCATTTTTAAAGCCCTAGCCCTAGCCCTAGCCCTAACCCTAACCCTAACACTTACCCTAGACCTAAACCTATCCCTAAACCTAGCCCTAACTCTAACCCTAAACCTAACCCTAGGCCTAGCTCTAGCCCTAGCCCTAACCCTAACCCTAACCCTAACCCTAGCCAGAGCACTAACCCTAAACCTAACCCTAATCCTAGCCCTAGCCCTAACCCTAACCCTAACCCTTACCCTAGCCCTAGACCTAGCCCTAGACCTAGCACTAGCCCTAACCCTAACCCTAACCTAATCCTAGCCATAACCCTAACCCTAACCCAAGCCCTAACAAAAACCCTAGACCTACCCCTAGCCTAAGCCCTAGCCCTAACCCTAACACTAGCCCTAGCCCTAGCCCTAGCCAAAGCCCTAGCCTAAACCTAAACCTAGCCCTAGCCGT
>OX463234.1:20195925-20205925 GCA_949820135.1 Sylvilagus floridanus | reverse complement strand
TAGCCCTAGCCCTAACCCTAACCCTAGCCCTAAACCTAGCCCTAGCCCTAACCCTAACCCTAACCCGAACCCTAACCCTAATCTTAACCCTAGCCCTAGCCCTAGCCCTAACCCTAACCCTAACCCTAACCCTAGCACTAACCCTAACCCTAACCCTAGCCCTAGCCCTAGCCCTAACACTAACCATATCCCTGACCTTAACCCTAGCCCTAGCCCTAGCCCTAGACCTAGCCCTAGCCCTAACCCTAAACCTAACCCTAGCCCTAGCCTCTAACCCTAACCCTAACCCTAAACATAGACCTAAACCTAACCCTAACCCTATTCCTAGTCCTAGCCCTAGCCCTAGCCCTAGGCCTAGCCCTAGCACTAGCCCTAGCCCTAGACCTAAACCTAACCCTAACCCTAACCCTAGCACTAGCCCTAGACTTAGCCCTAGCCCTAAACCTAACCCTAACCCTAACACTAACCCTAGCCCTAGCCCTAGCCCTAGTCCTAAACCTAAACCTAACACTAGCCCTAACCCTAACCCTAACCCTAAACCTAGCCCAAGCCCTAACCCAAACCCTAAACCTAGCCCTAGCCCTAGCCCTAGCCCTAACCCTAGCCCTAGCCCTAAACCTAACACTAAACCTAACCCTAGACATAACCCTAACCCTAGCCCTAGACCTAACCCTAACCCTAAACCTAACCCTAGCCCTAGCCCTAGCCCTAGCCCTAACCCTAACCCTAAACCTAAACCTAGCACTCACCCTAGACCTAGCCCTAGCCCTAACCCTAAACCTAACCCTAGCCCTAGCCATATCCCAAGCCCTAGCCCTCAACCTAACTCTATCCCTAACACTAACGCTAGCCCTAGCCCTAGCCCTAAACCTAACCCTAAACCTAGCCCTAGACCTAGCCCTAGCCATAGCCCTAACCCTATCCCTAGAACTAGCCTAGCTCTAGCCCTAGCACAAGACATAGCCCTAACCCTAACCCTATCCCTAGACCTAGCCCTAGACCTAGCCCTAACCCTAACCCTAACCCTAGCCCTAGCCCTAGCCCTAGCACTAACCCTAGCCCTAGCCCTAACCCAAAACCTAGCCCTAACCCTACCCCTAACCCTAGCCCTAACCCTAACCCTAACCCTAGCCCTATCCCTAACCCTAACCCTAGTCCTAAACCTAAACCTAACCCTAGCCCTAACCCTAACCCTAACCCTAACCCTAGCCATAATCCTAACCCTAACCCTAGTACTAGACTTGTCCTAGCCCTAGCCCAGGCCTAACTCTAGCCCTAGCCATAACCCTAACCCTAACCGTAACCCTAGCCCTAGCCCTAGCCCTAGCCCTAAACCTAACCCTAACCCTAACACTAACCCTAGCCCTAGCCCTAGCTCTAAACCTAACCCTAACCCTAGACATAGCGCAAGCACTAGCTCTAACCCTAACCCTAACATTAACCCTATCCCTAGACCTAGCCCTAGCCCTAGCCCTAAACCTAAACCTAACCCTAACCCTAGCCCTAGCCCTAGCCCTAATCCTAACACTAGCCCTAACCCTAACCCTAACCCTAATCCTAGCCCTAGCCCTAGCCCTAGCCCTAACACTAACCCTAGCCCTAACCCTAACCCTAATCCTAATCCTAGCCCTAGCCCTAGCCCTAGCCCCAGCCCTAGCCCTAGCCCTAACCCTAACGCTAACCCTAACCCTAGCCCTAACCTATTCCTAACCCTAACCCTAGCCCTAGCCCTAACACTAACCCTAATCCTAACCCAAGCCATAACCCTAATCCTAGCCCTATCCCTAACCCTAACCCTAACCCTAACCCTAACCCTAGCCCTAGCCCTAGCCCTAGCCCTAGCCCTAACTCTAACCCTAACCCTAACACTAACCCTAGCCCTAGCCCTAACCCTAACCCTAACCCTAACCCTAGCCCTAACCCTAACCCTAGCCCTAACCCTAACCCTAACCAAAACCCGAGCCCTAGACCTAGCCCTAGCCCTAGCCCTAGCCCTAATCCTAGCCCTAACCCTAACCCTAACCCTGACCTTAACCCTAGCCCTAGCCCTAGCCCTAGCCCTAACCCTAACCCTAGCACTAGCCTTAGCCCTAGCCCTAGCCCTAGCCCTAACCCTAGCCCTAACCCTTACCCTAACCTTAACCCTATCCCTAACCCTAGCCCTTGCCCTAACCCTAACCCTAGCCCTAGTCATAGCCCTAGCCCTAGCCCTAGGCCTAGCCCTAGCACTAGCCCTAGCCCTAGCCCTAGCCCTAACCCTAACCCTAACCCTAAACCAAGCCCTAGCCCTAGACTTAGCCCTAGCCCTAACCCTAACCCTAACCCTAACACTAAACCTAGCCTTAGCCCTAGCCCTAGCCCTAACCCTAAACGTAACCCTAGCCCTAACCCTAACCCTAAACCTAACCCTAGCCCTAACACTAACCCTAGCCCTAGCCCTAGCCCTAAACCTAACCCTAACCCTAGCCCTAGACCTAGCCCTAGCCATAGCCCTAACCCTATCCCTAGAACTAGCCTAGCTCTAGCCCTAGCACAAGACATAGCCCTAACCCTAACCCTATCCCTAGACCTAGCCCTAGACCTAGCCCTAACCCTAACCCTAACCCTAGCCCTAGCCCTAGCCCTAGCACTAACCCTAGCCCTAGCCCTAACCCAAAACCTAGCCCTAACCCTAACCCTAACCCTAAACCTAGCCCTAGCCCTAGCCCTAGCCCTAGCACTAGCCCTAACCCTAAACCTAACCCTAGCCCTACCCTAACCCTAACCCTAACCCTAGCCCTTACCCTAACCCTAACCCTAAACTTAGCCCTTACCCTACCCCTAACCCTAGCCCTAACCCTAACCCTAACCCTAGCCCTATCCCTAACCCTAACCCTAGTCCTAACCCTAAACCTAACCCTAGGCCTAACCCTAAACCTAACCCTAACCCTAGCCATAATCCTAACCCTAACCCTAGTACTAGACTGGTCCTAGCCCTAGCCCAGGCCTAACTCTAGCCCTAGCCATAACCCTAACCCTAACCGTAACCCTAGCCCTAGCCCTAGCCCTAGCCCTAAACCTAACCCTAACCCTAACCCTAACACTAACACTAGCCCTAGCCCTAGCTCTAACCCTAACCCTAACCCTAGACATAGCGCAAGCACTAGCTCTAACCCTAACCCTAACACTAACCCTATCCCTAGACCTAGCCCTAGTCCTAGCCCTAACCCTAAACCTAACCCTAACCCTAGCCCTAGCCCTAGCCCTAACCCTAACCCTAATCCTAATCCTAGCCCAACCCCTAGCCTAGCCCTAGCCCCAGCCCTAGCCCTAGGCCTAACCCTAACGCTAACCCTAACCCTAGCCCTAACCTATTCCTAACCCTAACCCTAGCCCTAGCCCTAACACTAACCCTAATCCTAACCCTAGCCATAACCCTAATCCTAGCCCTATCCCTAACACTAACCCTAACCCTAACCCTAGCCCTAGCCCTAGCCCGAGCCCTAGCCCTAACTCTAACCCTAACCCTAACACTAACCCTAGCCCTAGCCCTAACCCTAACCCTAACCCTAAACCTAGCCCTAGCCCTAGACTTAGACCTAGCCCTAACCCTAACCCTAACCCTAACACTAAACCTAGCCCTAGCCCTAGCCCTAGCCCTAAACCTAAACGTAACCCTAGCCCTAACCCTAAACCTAAACCTAACCCTAGCCCTAACCCTAACCCTAAACCGAGCCCTAACACTAACCCTAACCCTAGCCCTAGCCCTAACCCTAACCATAGCCCTAACCATAACCATAACCATAACCCTAGCCCTTGCCCTAGCCCTAACCCTAACCCTAACCCTAGCACGAGCCCTAAACCTAGCCCAAACCCTAAACCTAACCCTAGCCCTAGCCCTAGGCCTAGACCTAGCCCTAGCCCTGACCCTAACCCTAGCCCTAACCCTAACACTAACCCTAACCCTAACCCTAACCCTAGCCCTAGCCCTAGCCCTAGCCCTAGCATTAACCCTATCCCTAACCCTAGACCTAACACTAACCCTAGCCCAAACCCTAACCCTAACGCTAACCCTAACCCTAACCCTAACCCTAACCCTAGACCTAGCCCTAACCCTAGCCCTTGCCCTAACCCTAACCCTAACCCTAGCCCTAGGCCTAGCCTAGACCTAACCCAAACCCTAAACCTAACCGTAGCCCTTGCCTTAATGCTAACCCTAACCCTAACCCTAACCCTAGCCCTAACCCTACCCTAGTCCTAACCTTTACCCTAACCCTAGCCCAAGCACTAGCCCTAGCCCTAGCCCTAACATAGCCCTAGCCCTAACCCTAACCGTAACCTTAAACCTAGACCTAACCCTAACCCTAGCCCTAGCCATAACACTAACCCTAACCCTAACCCTAGCCCTAGCCCTAGCCCTATCCCTAGCCCTAACCCTAACCCTAAACCTAAACCTAGCCCTCACCCTAGCCCTAGCCATAACCCTAAACCTAACCCTAACCATAGCCCTAGCCCTAGCCCAAGCCCTAGCCCTAACTCTAACCCTAACCCTAACACTAACCCTAGCCCTAGCCGTAAGCCTAACCCTAAACCTAACCCTAGCCCTAGCCCTAGCCCTAGCCCTAAACCTAACCCTAGCCCTAAACCTAACCCTAGCCCTAACCCTAGCTCTAGCCCTAGCCCTAACCCTAACCATAACCCTAGACCTAGCCTTAGCCCTAGCCCTAACTGTAACCCTAACCCTAGCCCTAGCCCTAGCCCTAACCCTAACCCTAACCCTAGTCCTTCCCTAACCCTAACCCTAACCAGCCCTAGCCCAAACCCTAACCCTAACCCTAACCCTAGCCCTAACCCTAAACCTAGCCCTAACCCTAACCCTAGCCCTAGCCCTAGCCCTAGCCCTAGCCCTAGCCCTAGCCCTAGCCCTAACGCTAACCCTAGCCCTAGCCCTAGTCCTAAACTTAGCCCTAGCCCTAACCCTAACCCTAGCACTAGCCATAGCCCTAGCCCTAGCCCTAGCCCTAACCCTAGTCCTAACCCTAAACCTAAACTGAACCCTAGCCCTAGCCCTAACACTAGACCTAACCATAGCCCTAGCCCTAACCCAAAACCTAGCCCTAACCCTAACCCTAACCCTAACCCTAGCCCTAGCCCTAGCCCTAGCCCTAGCACTAGACCTAACCCTAAACCTAAGCCTAGCCCTACCCTAACCCTAAGCCTAACCCTATCCCTAACCCTAACCCTAACCCTAAACTTAGCCCTAAACCTACCCCTAACCCTAGCCCTAACCCTAACCGTAACCCTAGCCCTATCCCTAACCCTAACCCTAGTCCTAACCCTAAACCTAACCCTAGCCCTAACCCTAACCCTAAACCTAACCCTAGCCATAATCCTAACCCTAACCCTAGTACTAGACTTGTCCTAGCCCTAGCCCAGGCCTAACTCTAGCCCTAGCCATAACCCTGACCCTAACCGTAACCCTAGCCCTAAACCTAGCCCTAGCCCTAGCCCTAGCCCTAGCCCTAGCCCTAACCCTAACCCTAACCCTAACACTAACCCTAGCCCTAGCCCTAGCCCTAACTCTAACCCTAACCCTAACACTAACCCTAGCCCTAGCCCTAGCCCTAGCCCTAACCTAGCCCTAGCCCTAACCCTAACCGTAACCTTAAACCTAGACCTAACCCTAACCCTAGCCCTAGCCATAACACTAACCCTAACACTAACCCTAGCCCTAGCCCTAGCCCTAGCCCTAACCTAGCCCTAGCCCTAACCCTAACCCTAACCCTAACCCTAGCCCTAACCCTAACCCTAGCCCTAACTCTAACCCTAACCAAAACCCGAGCCCTAGACCTAGCCCTAGCCCTATCCCTAGCCCTAACCCTAACCCTAAACCTAAACCTAGCCCTCACCCTAGCCCTAGCCATAACCCTAAACCTAACCCTAACCATAGCCCTAGCCCTAGCCCAAGCCCTAGCCCTAACTCTAACCCTAACCCTAACACTAACCCTAGCCCTAGCCCTAAGCCTAACCCTAAACATAACCCTAGCCCTAGCCCTAGCCCTAGCCCTAGCCCTAAACCTAACCCTAGCCCTAAACCTATCCCTAGCCCTAACCCTAACCCTAAACCTAAACCTAGCCCTCACCCTAGCCCTAGCCCTAACCCTAGCCCTAGCCCTAGCCCTAGCCCTAGCCCTAGCCCTAGCCCTAACTCTAACCCTAACCCTAACACTAACCCTAGCCCTAGCCCTAACCCTAACCCTAACCCTAACCCTAGCCCTAACCCTAACCCTAGCCCTAACCCTAACCCTAAACAAAACCCGAGCCCTAGACCTAGCCCTAGCCCTAGCCCTAGCCCTAATCCTAGCCCTAACCCTAACCCTAACCCTGACCTTAACCCTAGCCCTAGCCCTAGCCCTAGCCCTAACCCTAACCCTAGCACTAGCCTTAGCCCTAGGCCTAGCCCTAGCCCTAACCCTAACCCTAACCCTAACCCTAACCCTAGCCCTAGCCCTAGCCCTTGCCCTAACTCTAACTCTAACCCTAACACTAACCCTAGCCCTAGCCCTAACCCTAACCCTAACCCTAACCCTAGCCCTAACCCTAACCCTAGCCCTAACCCTAACCCTAACCAAAACCCGAGCCCTAGACCTAGCCCTAGCCCTAGCCCTAACCCTAATCCTAGCCCTAACCCTAACCCTAACACTGACCTTAACCCTAGCCCTAGCCCTAGCCCTAGCCCTAATCCTAGCCCTAACCCTAACCCTAGCACTAGCCTTAGCCCTAGCCTAGCCCTAGCCCTAACCCTAGCCCTAACCCTTACCCTAACCTTAACCCTAGCCCTAACCCTAGCCCTTGCCCTAACCCTAACCCTAGCCCTAGTCATAGCCCTAGCCCTAGCCCTAGGCCTAGCCCTAGCACTAGCCCTAGCCCTAGCCCTAGCCCTAACCCTAACCCTAACCCTAAACCTAGCCCTAGCCCTAGACTTAGCCCTAGCCCTAACCCTAACCCTAACCCTAACACTAAACCTAGCCCTAGCCCTAGCCCTAGCCCTAACCCTAAACGTAACCCTAGCCCTAACCCTAACCCTAACTTAACCCTAGCCCTAACCCTAACCCTAAACCGAGCCCTAACACTAACCCTAAACCTAGCCCTAGCCCTAACCCTAACCATAGCCCTAACCATAACCATAACCCTAGCCCTTGCCCTAGCCCTAACCCTAACCCTAACCCTAGCACGAGCCCTAAACCTAGCCCAAACCCTAACCCTAAACCTAGCCCTAGCCCTAGGCCTAGCCCTAGCCCTAGCCCTGACCCTAACCCTAGCCCTAACCCTAACACTAACCCTAACCCTAACCCTAGCCCTAGCCCTAGCCCTAGCATTAACCCTAACCCTAACCCTAGACCTAACACTAACCCTAGCCCAAACCCTAACCCTAACGCTAACCCTAACCCTAACCCTAAGCCTAACTCTAGCCCTAGCCCTAACCCTAGCCCTAGCCCTAACCCTAACCCTAACCCTAGCCCTAGGCCTAGCCTAGACCTAACCCTAACCCTAAACCTAACCGTAGCCCTTGCCTTAATGCTAACCCTAACCCTAACCCTAACCCTAGCCCTAACCCTACCCTAGTCCTAACCCTTACCCTAACCCTAGCCCAAGCACTAGCCCTAGCCCTAGCCCTAACCTAGCCCTAGCCCTAACCCTAACCGTAACCTTAAACCTAGACCTAACCCTAACCCTAGCCCTAGCCATAACACTAACCCTAACCCTAACCCTAGCCCTAGCCCTAGCCCTATCCCTAGCCCTAACCCTAACCCTAAACCTAAACCTAGCCCTCACCCTAGCCCTAGCCATAACCCTAAACCTAACCCTAACCATAGCCCTAGCCCTAGCCCAAGCCCTAGCCCTAACTCTAACCCTAACCCTAACACTAACCCTAGCCCTAGCCCTAAGCCTAACCCTAAACCTAACCCTAGCCCTAGCCCTAGCCCTAGCCCTAGCCCTAAACCTAACCCTAGCCCTAAACTTAACCCTAGCCCTAACCCTACCTCTAGCCCTAGCCCTAACCCTAACCCTAACCCTAGACCTAGCCTTAGCCCTAGCCCTAACTGTAACCCTAACACTAGCCCTAGCCCTAGCCCTAACCCTAACCCTAACCCTAGTCCTTCCCTAACCCTAACCCTAACCAGCCCTAGCCCAAACCCTAACCCTAACCCTAACCCTAGCCCTAACCCTAAACCTAGCCCTAAACCTAACCCTAGCCCTAGCCCTAGCCCTAGCCCTAGCCCTAGCCCTAACGCTAACCCTAGCCCTAGCCCTAGCCCTAAACTTAGCCCTAGCCCTAACCCTAACCCTAGCACTAGCCATAGCCCTAGCCCTAGCCCTAGCCCTAACCCTAGTCCTAAACCTAAACCTAAACTGAACCCTAGCCCTAGCCCTAGCCCTAGACCTAACCCTAGCCCTAGCCCTAACCCAAAACCTAGCCCTAACCCTAACCCTAACCCTAACCCTAGCCCTAGCCCTAGCCCTAGCACTAGCCCTAACCCTAAACCTAAGCCTAGCCCTACCCTAACCCTAAGCCTAACCCTAGCCCTAACCCTAACCCTAACCCTAAACTTAGCCCAAACCCTAGCCCTAACAATAACCCTAACCCTAGCCCTATCCCTAACCCTAACCCTAGTCCTAACCCTAAACCTAACCCTAGCTCTAACCCTAAACCTAACCCTAACCCTAGCCATAATCCTAACCCTAACCCTAGTACTAGACTTGTCCTAGCCCTAGCCCAGGCCTAACTCTAGCCCTAGCCATAACCCTGACCCTAACCGTAACCCTAGCCCTAGCCCTAGCCCTAGCCCTAAACCTAACCCTAACCCTAACACTAACCCTAGCCCTAGCCCTAGCTCTAACCCTAACCCTAACCCTAGACATAGCGCAAGCACTAGCTCTAACCCTAACCCTAACCCTAACCCTATCCCTAGACCTAGCCCTAGCCCGAGCCCTAACCCTAAACCTAACCCTAACCCTAGCCCTAGCCCTAGCCCTAACCCTAACACTAGCCCCAACCCTAACCCTAACCCTAATCCTAGCCCTAGCCATAGCCCTAGCCCTAACTCTAACCCTAACCCTAACACTAACCCTAGCCCTAGCCCTAACCCTAACCCTAACCCTAACCCTAGCCCTAACCCTAACCCTAGCCCTAACCCTAACCCTAACCAAAACCCGAGCCCTAGACCTAGCCCTAGCCCTAGCCCTAGCCCTAACCTAGCCCTAACCCTAACCCTAACCCTGACCTTAACCCTAGCCCTAGCCCTAGCCCTAGCCCAAGCCCTAACCCTAACCCTAGCACTAGCCTTAGCACTAGCCCTAGCCCTAGACCTAACCCTAACCCTAACCCTAACCCTAACCCTAACCCTAGCCCTAGCCCTAGCCCTAGCCCTAGCCCTAACTCTAACCCTAACCCTAACACTAACCCTAGCCCTAGCCCTAACTCTAACCCTAACCCTAACCCTAACCCTAGCCCTAACCCTAACCCTAGCCCTAACCCTAACCCTAACCAAAACCCGAGCCCTAGACCTAGCCCTAGCCCTAGCCCTAGCCCTAATCCTAGCCCTAACCCTAACCCTAACCCTGATCTTAACCCTAGCCCTAGCCCTAGCCCTAGCCCTAGCCCTAACCCTAACCCTAGCACTAGCCTTAGCCCTAGCCTAGCCCTAGCCCTAACCCTAGCCCTAACCCTTACCCTAACCTTAACCCTAGCCCTAACCCTAGCCCTTGCCCTAACCCTAACCCTAGCCCTAGTCATAGCCCTAGCCCTAGGCCTAGGCCTAGCCCTAGCACTAGCCCTAGCCCTAGCCCTAGCCCTAACCCTAAACCTAACCCTAAACCTAGCCCTAGCCCTAGACTTAGCCCTAGCCCTAACCCTAACCCTAACCCTAACACTAAACCTAGCCCTAGCCTTAGCCATAGCCCTAACCCTAAACGTAACCCTAGCCCTAACCCTAACCCTAAACAAAACCCTAGCCCT
>OX463234.1:20188425-20190925 GCA_949820135.1 Sylvilagus floridanus | reverse complement strand
CCCTAGCCCTAGCCTTGCCCTAACCCTAACCCTAGCCCTAGTCCTAGCCCTAGCCCTAGCCCTAGGCCAAGTCCTAGCCCTAGCCCTAGCCCTAACCCTAAACCTAACCCTAACACTAACCCTAGCCCTAGCCCTAGACTTAGCCCTAGCCCTAACCCTAACCCTAACCCTAACCCTAACCCTAGCCCTAGCCCTAGCCGAAATCCTAACCCTAAACCTAACCCTAGCCCTAACCCTAACCCTAATCCTAACCCTAGCCCTAGCCCTAGCCCTAACCCTAAACCTAACCCTTACCCTAGCTCTAACCCTACCCCTAGCCCTAACCCTAACCATAACCCTAGCCCTAGCCCTAGCCCTAACACTAACCCTAACCCTGGCCTGAGCACTAAACCTACCCCAAACCCTAACCCTAACCCTAACCCTAACCCTAACACTAACACTAATCTAGCCCAAACCCTAACCCTAGCCCTAACCCTAACCCTAACCCTAGCCCTAGCCCTAGCCTAAACCTAACCCTAACCCTAACCCTAACCCTAGCCCTTGCCCTAATGCTAACCCTAACCCTAACAATAACCCTAGCCCTAACCCTACCCTAGCCCTAACCCTTACCCTAACCTTAGCCCTAGCACTAGCCCTAGCCCTAGCCCTAACCCTAACCCTAGCCCTAACACTAACCCTAGACCAAACACTAACCCTAACCCTAACATTAACCCTAGCCGTAGCCCTAGCCCTAGCCCTAGCCCTAACCCTAACCCTAACCCTAGCCCGAGCCCTAACCCTAATCCTAACCCTAGCCCTAACCCTAACCCTAAACCTAGCCCTAGCCCTAGCCCTAAACCTAACCTAAACCCTAGCACTAACACTAACCCTAGCCCAAGCCCTAACCCTAACCCTAATCCTAACCCTAACCCTAATCTTAGCCCTAGCCCTAGACCTAACCCTAAGCATAACCCAAATCCTAAACCTAACCCTAAACCTAGCCTTAGCCATAAACCTAGCCCTAGCCCTAAGCCTAACCCTAACCCTAGCCCTAGCCCTAGCCTAGACCTAACCCTAACCCTAACACTAACACTAACCTTAGACCTAGCCCTAGCCCTAAGCCTAACCCTAAACCTAACCCTAGCCCTAGCCCTAGCCCTAAACCTAACCCTAGCCCTAACCCTAGCTCTAGCCCAAGCACTAACCCTAACACTAACCCTAGACCTAGCCCTAGCCCTAGCCCTAACCCTAACCCTAACCCTAGCCCTAGCCCTAGCCCTAACCCTAACGCTAGTCCTAGCCCTAACCCTAACCCTAGCCCTAGCCCAAACCCTAACCCTAACCCTAACCCTAGCCCTAACCCTAAAACTAGCCCTAAAACTAACAAATACCCTAGCCCTAGACCTAGCCCTCGCCCTAGCCCTAGCCCTAACCCTAACCCTAGCCCTAGCCCAAGCCCTAACCTTAGCCCTAGCCCTAACCCTAGCCATAACTCTAACCCTAAACTGAACCCTAGCCTTAGCCCTAGCCCTAGCCCAAGCCCTAGCCCTAGTCCTAGCCCTAACCCTAACCCTAACCCTAACCCTAGCCCTAGCCCTAGACTTAGACCTAGCCCTAACCCTAACCCTAACCCTAACACTAAACCTAGCCCTTGCACTAGCCCTAGCCCTAATCCTAAACCTAACCCTAGCCCTAACCCTAACCCTAAACCTAACCCTCGCCCTAACCCTATCCCTAACCCGAGCCCTAACCCTAACCCTGACCCTCACCTTGCCCTAACCACAACTCTAACCATAACCCTAACCCTAACGCTAACCCTAGCCCTAACCCTAACCCTAACCCTAGCCCTAAACCTAAACCTAACCCTAACCCTAACCCTAGTTCTAACCCTAGCCCTAACCCTTGCCCTAGCCCTAGCCCTAGCCCTAACCCTAACCCTAAGCCTAGTTCTAACCCTAACCCTAACCCTAACCCTAACCCTAGCCCTAGCCCTAACCCTAACCCTAACCATAACTCTAGCCCTAGCCCTAGACTTAACCCTAAACCTAACCCTTACCCTATCCCTAACCCTTACCCTAGCCCTAACCCTAACAATAACCCTAGCCCTAGCCCTAGCCCTAACCCTAGCCCGAGCCCTAAACCTAGCCCAAACCCTAACCCTAACCATAGCCCTAGCCCTAGGCCTAGCCCTAGCCCTAGCCCTGACACTAACCCTAGCCCTAACCATAACTCTAACCCTAACCCTAGCCCTAGCCCTAGCCCTAGCCCTAGCCCTAACCATAACCCCAACCCTAGCCCTAACACTAACCCTAGCCCTAACCCTACCCTAGTCCTAACCCTTACCCTAACCCTAGCCCAAGCACTAGCCCTAGCCCTAGCCCTAACCTAGCCCTAGCCCTAACCCTAACCGTAACCTTAAACCTAGACCTAACCCTAACCCTAGCCCTAGCCATAACCCTAACCCTAACCCTAGCCCTAGCACTAGCCCTAGCCCTAGCCCTAACCCTAACCCTAAACCTAA
>OX463234.1:20175925-20180925 GCA_949820135.1 Sylvilagus floridanus | reverse complement strand
TAGCCCTAGCCCTAACCCTAAACCTAACCCTTACCCTAGCTCTAACCCTACCCCTAGCCTTAACCCTAACCATAACCCTAGCCCTAGCCCTAGCCCTAACCCTAACCCTAACCATGGCCTGAACACTAAACCTAGCCCAAACCCTAACCCTAACCCTAACCCTAACACTAACACTAACACTAATCTAGCCCAAACCCTAACCCTAGCCTAAACCCTAACCCGAACCCTAGCCCTAGCCCTAGCCTAGACCTAACCCTAACCCTAACCCTAACCCTAGCCCTTGCTCTAATGCTAACCCTAAACCTAACCCTAACCCTAGCCCTAACCCTACCCTAGCCCTAACCCTTACCCTAACCTTAGCCCTAGCACTAGCCCTAGCCCTAGACCTAACCCTAACCCTAACCCTAGCCCTAGCCCTAGCCCTAACCCTAACGCTAGTCCTAGCCCTAACCCTAACCCTAGCCCTAGCCCAAACCCTAACCCTAACCCTAACCCTAGCCCTAACCCTAAAACTAGCCCTAAAACTAACAAATACCCTAGCCCTAGACCTAGCCCTCGCCCTAGACCTAGCCCTAACCCTAACCCTAGCCCTAGCCCAAGCCCTAAACTTAGCCCTAGCCCTAACCCTAACCCTAGCACTAGCCCTAGCCCTAGCCCTAGCCCTAGCCTTAACCCTAGCCCTAACTCTAACCCTAAACTGAACCCTAGCCTTAGCCCTAGCCCTAGCCCTAGCCCTAGGCCTAGCCCTAGCACTAGCCCTAGTCCTAGCCCTAACCCTAACCCTAACCCTAACCCTAGCCCTAGCCGTAGACTTAGACCTAGCCCTAACCCTAACCCTAACCCTAACACTAAACCTAGCCCTTGCACTAGCCCTAGCCCTAATCCTAAACCTAACCCTAGCCCTAACCCTAACCCTAAACCTAACCCTCGCCCTAACCCTATCCCTAACCCGAGCCCTAACCCTAACCCTGACCCTCACCTTGCCCTAACCACAACTCTAACCATAACCCTAACCCTAACGCTAACCCTAGCCCTAACCCTAACCCTAACCCTAGCCCTAAACCTAAACCTAACCCTAACCCTAACCCTAACCCTAACCCTAGTTCTAACCCTAGCCCTAACCCTTGCCCTAGCCCTAGCCCTAGCCCTAACCCTAGCCCTAAACCTAATCCTAACCCTAATCATAGCCCTGTCCCTAGACCTAACCATAACCCTAGCCCTAGCCCTAGACTTAACCCTAAACCTAACCATTACCCTAGCCCTAACCCTAACCCTAGCCCTAACCCTAACAATAACCCTAGCCCTAGCCCTAGCCCTAACCCTAGCCCGAGCCCTAAACCTAGCCCAAACCCTAACCCTAACCATAGCCCTAGCCCTAGGCCTAGCCCTAGCCCTAGCCCTGACACTAACCCTAGCCCTAAACCTAACTCTAACCCTAACCCTAGCACTAGCCCTAGCCCTAGCCCTAACCCTAACCCCAACCCTAGCCCTAACACTAACCCTAGCCCTAACCCTACCCTAGTCCTAACCCTTACCCTAACCCTAGTCCAAGCACTAGCCCTAGCCCTAGCCCTAACCTATCCCTAGCCCTAACCCTAACCGTAACCTTAAACCTAGACCTAACCCTAACCCTAGCCCTAGCCATAACACTAACCCTAACCCTAACCCTAGCCCTAGCCCTAGCCCTATCCCTAGCCCTAACCCTAACCCTAAACCTAAACCTAGCCCTCACCCTAGCCCTAGCCATAACCCTAAACCTAACCCTAACCATAGCCCTAGCCCTAGCCCAAGCCCTAGCCATAACTCTAACCCTAACCCTAACACTAACCCTAGCCCTAGCCCTAAGCCTAACCCTAAACCTAACCCTAGACCTAGCCCTAGCCCTAGCCCTAGCCCTAAACCTAACCCTAGCCCTAAACTTAACCCTAGCCCTAACCCTACCTCTAGCCCTAGCCCTAACCCTAACCCTAACCCTAGACCTAGCCTTAGCCCTAGCCCTAACTGTAACCCTAACACTAGCCCTAGCCCTAGCCGTAACCCTAACCCTAACCCTAGTCCTTCCCTAACCCTAACCCTAACCAGCCCTAGCCCAAACCCTAACCCTAACCCTAACCCTAGCCCTAACCCTAAACCTAGCCCTAAACCTAACCCTAGCCCTAGCCCTAGCCCTAGCCCTAGCCCTAACGCTAACCCTAGCCCAAGCCCTAGCCCTAAACTTAGCCCTAGCCCTAACCCTAACCCTAGCACTAGCCATAGCCCTAGCCCTAGCCCTAGCCCTAACCGTAGTCCTAACCCTAAACCTAAACTGAACCCTAGCCCTAGCCCTAGCCCTAGACCTAACCCTAGCCCTAGCCCTAACCCAAAACCTAGCCCTAACCCTAACCCTAACCCTAGCCCTAGGACTAGCCCTAACCCTAAACCTAAGCCTAGCCCTACACTAACCCTAAGCCTAACCCTAGCCCTAACCCTAACCCTAACCCTAAACTTAGCCCAAACCCTAGCCCTAACAATAACCCTAACCCTAGCCCTATCCCTAACCCTAACCCTAGTCCTAACCCTAAACCTAACCCTAGCCCTAACCCTAAACCTAACCCTAACCCTAGCCATAATCCTAACCCTAACCCTAGTACTAGACTTGTCCTAGCCCTAGCCCAGGCCTAACTCTAGCCCTAGCCATAACCCTGACCCTAACCCTAACCCTAGCCCTAGCCCTAGCCCTAGCCCTAAACCTAGCTCTAACCCTAACCCTAACCCCAGACCTAGCGCAAGCACTAGCACTAAGCCTAAACTTAACACTAACCCTATCCCTAGACCTAGCCCTAGCCCGAGCCCTAGCCCTAACCCTAGCCCTAAAGCTAACCATAAGCTTAACCCTAGCCCTAGCCCTAGCCCTAGCCCTAGCCCTAACCCTAACACTAACACTAGCCCTAGGCCTAACCCTAACCCTAACCCTAACCCTAGCCCTAACCTTAACCCTAACCTAACCCTAGCCCTAGCCCTAGCCCTAGCCATAACCCTAAACCTAACCCTAACCATAGCCCTAGCCCTAGCCCAAGCCCTAGCCCTAACTCTAACCCTAACCCTAACACTAACCCTAGCCCTAGCCCTAAGCCTAACCCTAAACCTAACCCTAGACCTAGCCCTAGCCCTAGCCCTAGCCCTAGCCCTAAACCTAACCCTAGCCCTAAACTTAACCCTAGCCCTAACCCTACCTCTAGCCCTAGCCCTAACCCTAACCCTAACCCTAGACCTAGCCTTAGCCCTAGCCCTAACTGTAACCCTAACACTAGCCCTAGCCCTAGCCCTAACCCTAACCCTAACCCTAGTCCTTCCCTAACCCTAACCCTAACCAGCCCTAGCCCAAACCCTAACCCTAACCCTAACCCTAGCCCTAACCCTAAACCTAGCCCTAAACCTAACCCTAGCCCTAGCCCTAGCCCTAGCCCTAGCCCTAACGCTAACCCTAGCCCTAGCCCTAAACTTAGCCCTAGCCCTAACCCTAACCCTAGCACTAGCCATAGCCCTAGCCCTAGCCCTAGCCCTAACCCTAGTCCTAACCCTAAACCTAAACTGAACCCTAGCCCTAGCCCTAACCCTAGACCTAACCCTAGCCCTAGCCCTAACCCAAAACCTAGCCCTAACCCTAACCCTAACCCTAGCCCTAGCCCTAGCCCTAGCACTAGCCCTAACCCTAAACCTAAGCCTAGCCCTACCCTAACCCTAAGCCTAACCCTAGCCCTAACCCTAACCCTAACCCTAAACTTAGCCCAAACCCTACCCCTAACCCTAGCCCTAACAATAACCCTAACCCTAGCCCTATCCCTAACCCTAACCCTAGTCCTAACCCTAAACCTAACCCTAGCCCTAACCCTAACCCTAACCCTAACCCTAGCCATAATCCTAACCCTAACCCTAGTACTAGACTTGTCCTAGCCCTAGCCCAGGCCTAACTCTAGCCCTAGCCATAACCCTGACCCTAGCCGTAACCCTAGCCCTAACCCTAGCCCTAGCCCTAGCCCTAGCCCTAAACATAACCCTAACCCTAACACTAACCCTAGCCCTAGCCCTAGCTCTAACCCTAACCCTAACCCTAGACATAGCGCAAGCACTAGCTCTAACCCTAACCCTAACCATAACCCTATCCCTAGACCTAGCCCTAGCCCGAGCCCTAACCCTAAACCTAACCCTAACCCTAGCCCTAGCCCTAGCCCTAACCCTAACACTAGCCCCAACCCTAACCCTAACCCTCATCCTAGCCCTAGCCCTAGCCCTAGCCCTAACCCTAACCCTAGCCCTAACCCTAACCCTAATCCTAATCCTAGCCCTAGCCCTAGCCCTAGCCCTAGCCCTAATCCTAACGCTAACCCTAACCCTAGCCCTAACCTATTCCTAACCCTAACCCTAGCCCTAGCCCTAACACTAACCCTAATCCTAAACCTAGCCATAACCCTAATCCTAGCCCTAACCCTAACCCTAACCCTAACCCTAACCCTAGCCCTAGCCCTAACTCTAACCCTAACCCTAACACTAACCCTAGCCCTAGCCCTAACCCTAACCCTAACCCTAACCCTAGCCCTAACCCTAACCCTAGCCCTAACCCTAACCCTAACCCTGACCTTAACCCTAGCCCTAGCCCTAGCCCTAGCCCTAGCCCTAACACTAACCCTAGCACTAGCCTTAGCCCTAGCCCTAGCCCTAGCCCTAACCCTAGCCCTAACCCTTACCCTAACCTTAACCCTAGCCCTAACCCTAGCCCTTGCCCTAACCCTAACCCTAGCCCTAGTCATAGCCCTAGCCCTAGCCCTAGGCCTAGCCCTAGCACTAGCCCTAGCCCTAGCCCTTACACTAACCTTAACCCTAGCCATTACCCTAGCCCTAGCCCTAACCCTAAACCTAACCCCAGCCCTAACACTAACCCTAAACCTAACCCTAGCCCTAACCCTATCCCTAACCCGAGCCCTAACCCTAACCCTGACCCTAACCTTGCCCTAACCATAACC
>OX463234.1:20165925-20170925 GCA_949820135.1 Sylvilagus floridanus | reverse complement strand
CCCCAACCCTAGCCCTAACACTAACCCTAGCCCAAAACCTAACCCTAACCCTAACCCTAGCCCTTGCCCTAATGCTAACCCTAGCCCTAACCCTACCTTAGCCCTAACCCTTACCCTAACCCTAGCCCTAGTCCTAGCACTAGCCCTAGCCATAACCCTAACCCTAATCCTACACCTAAACATAGACCTAGCCCTAGCCCTAGCCCTAACCCTTACCCTAACACTAACACTAACCCTAGCCCTAGGCCTAGCCCTAGCCCTAGCCCTATCCCTAACTCTAACCCTAGCCCTAGCCCTAGCCCTAGACCTAGCCCTAACCCTAACCCTAAACCTAGCCCTAACCTAACCCTAACCCTAACCCTAGCCCGAGCCCTAACCCTAACCCTGACCCTAACGCTAGCCCTAAACCTAACCCTAGCCCTAACACTAACGCTAAACCTAGCCCTAGCGCTAGCCATAGCCCTAGCCCTAAATCTAACCCTAGTCCTAACCATAACCCTAACCTTAACCCTAAACATAGCCCTAACCCTAGCCCTAACCCTAACCCTAACCCTAGCCCTAGACCTAACCCTAACCCTAACCCTAGCCCTAGCCCTAGCCCTAGCCCTAGCCCTAACCCTAACCCTAACCCTAACCCTACCCCTAACCCTAACCCTAACCCTAGCCCTAGCCCTAGTCCTAGCCCTAGTCCAGGCCTAACTCTAGAACTAACCATAACCCTAACGGTAGCCCTAGCCCTAGCCCTAGCCCTAGCCCTAACCCTAACCCTAACCCTAACCCTAACCCTTTCCCTAGCCCTAACCCTTACCCAAGCCCTAGCCCTAGCCCTAGCCCTAAACCTAGCCCTAGCCCTAACCCTAACCCTAACCCTAAACCTAGACCTAACCCTAACACTAGCCCTATCCATAACCCTAACCCTAACCCTAACCCTAGCCCTAGCCCTAGCCCTAGCCCTAGCCCTAGCCCTAACCCTAACCCTAAACCTAAACCTAGCCCTCACCCTAGCCCTAGCCCTAACGCTAAAACTAACCCTAGCCTAGCCCTAGCTCTAGCCATAACCCTAACCCTAACCCTAGCCCTAGCCCTAGCCCTAGCCCTAGCCCTAGCCCTAGCTCTAACCCTAACCCTAAACCTAAACCTAGCCCTCAACCTAGCCCTAGCCCTAACCCTAAAACTAACCCTAGCCTAGCCCTAGCTCTAGCCCTAACCCTAACCCTAACCCAAACACTAACCCTAGCCTTAGCCCTAGCCCTAACCCTAAACCAAACCCTAGCCCTAACCCTAACCCTAACCCTAAACCTAACCCTAGCCCTAACCCTAACCCTAACCCTAGACCTAACCCTAATCCTAACCCTAGCCCTAACCCTAACCCTAACCCTAACCCTAGCCCTAAACCTAACCCTAACCCTAACCCTAGCCCTAGCCCTAGCCCTAGCCCTAACCCTAACCCTAACCCTAACCCTACCCCTAACCCTAACCCTAACCCTAGCCCTAGCCCTAGTCCTAGCCCTTGTCCAGGCCTAACTCTAGAACTAACCCTAACCCTAACGGTAGCCCTAGCCCTAGCCCTAGACCTAGACCTAGACCTAACCCTAACCCTAACCCTAACCCTAACCCTTTCCCTAGCCCTAACCCTTACCCTAGCCCTAGCCCTAGCCCTAGCCCTAGCCCTAGCCCTAGCCCTAGCCCTAGCCCTAAACCTCGCCCTAGCCCTAACCCTAAACCTAACCCTAAACCTAGACCTAACCCTAACACTAGCCCTAGCAATAACCCTAACCCTAACCCTAACCCTAGCCCTAGCCCTAGCCCTAGCCCTAAACCTAACCCTAAAACTAACCCTAGCCTAGCCCTAGCTCTAGCCCTAACCCTAACCCTATCCCTAACCCAAACACTAACCCTAGCCCTAGCTCTAGCCCTAACCCTAACCCTAAACCTAAACCTAACTCTAGACCTAGCGCTAGCCCTAGCCCTAACCCTAACCCTAGCCCTAGCCCTAGCCCTAGCCCTAGCCCTAACCCTAGTCCTAACCCTAACCCTAAACTGAACCCTAGCCTTAGCCCTAGCCCTAGCCCTAACCCTAAACCTAACCCTAACCCAAGCCCTAGCCCTAACCCTAACCCTAACCCTAACCTAGCCCCAGTCCTAGCCCTAGCCCTAGGCCTAGGCCTAGACCTAGCACTAGCCCTAGCCCTAGCCCTAGCCCTAACCCTAACCCTAACCCTAACCCTAGCCCTAGCCCTAGACTTAGACCTAGCCCTAACCCTAACCCTAACCCTAACACTAACCCTAGCCATTACCCTAGCCCTAGCCCTAACCCTAAACCTAAACCTAGCCCTAACACTAACCCTAAACCTAACCCTAGCCCTAACCCTATCCCTAACCCGAGCCCTAACCCTAACCCTGACCCTAACCTTGCCCTAACCCTAACCCTAACCCTAACGCTAACCCTAGCCCTAACCCTAACCCTAACCCTAGCCTTAACCCTAACCCTAACCCTAGCCCTAACCCTAACCCTAGCCCTAACCCTAACCCTAGCCCTAGCCCTACCCCTAGCCCTAGCCCTAACCCTAACCCTAAGCCTAACCGTAACCCTAGCCCTAGCCCTAACCCTAACCCTAACCATAACCCTAGCCCTAGCCCTAGACCTAACCCTAAACCTAACCCTTAACCTAGCCCTAACCCTAACCCTAGCCCTAACCCTAACAATAACCCTAGCCCTAGCCCTAGCCCTAACCCTAACCCTAACACTAGCCCGAGCCCTAAACCCTGCCCAAACCCTAACCCTAACCCTAGCCCTAGCCCTAGGCCTAGACCTAGCCCTAGCCCTGACACTAACCCTAGCCCTAACCCTAACTCTAACCCTAACCCTAGCCATAGCCCTAGCCCTAACCCTAACCCTAACCCAAACCCTAGCCCTAACACTAACCCTAGCCCAAAACCTAACCCTAACCCTAACCCTAGCCCTTGCCCTAATGCTAACCCTAGCCCCAACCCTACCTTAGCCCTGACCCTTACCCTAACCCTAGCCCTAGCCCTAGCACTAGCCCTAGCCATAACCCTAACCCTAATCCTATACCTAAACATAGACCTAGCCCTAGCCCTAGCCCTAACCCTTACCCTAACACTAACACTAACCCTAGCCCTAGGCCTAGCCCTAGCCCTAGCCCTATCCCTAACCCTAACCCTAGCCCTAGCCCTAGCCCTAGCCCTAGCCCTAACCCTAACCCTAACCCTAGCCCTAACCTAACCCTAACCCTAACCCTAGCCCGAGCCCTAACCCTAACCCTAAACCTAACCCTAGCCCTAACCCTAACCCTAGCCCTAACACTAACGCTAAAACTAGCCCTAGGGCTAGCCATAGCCCTAGCCCTAACCCTAACCCTAGTCCTAACCATAACCCTAACCTTAACCCTAAACATAGCCCTAGCCCTAGCCCTAACCCTAACCCTAACCCTAGCCCTAGACCTAGCACTAACCCTAACCCTAACACTAGCCCTAGCCCTAACCTAACCCTAACCCTAGCCCTAGCCCTAACCCTAGCCCTAACCCTAGCCCTAGCCTTAACCCTAGCTCTAACCGTAACTCTATCCCTAAACCTAGCCCTAGCCCTAATCCTAACCCTAACCCTAAACCTAACCCTAACCCAAACCCTAGACCTAACCCTAGCCCTAACCCTAGCCCTAACCCTAAACCAAAACCTAGCCCTAACCCTAACCCTAACCCTAAACCTAACACTAGCCCTAACCCTAACCCTAACCCTAGACCTAACCCTAACCCGAACCCTAGCCCTAACCCTAACCCTAACCCTAGCCCTAACCCTAACCCTAACCCTAGCCCTAGCCCTAGCCCTAGCCCTAGCCCTAACCCTAACCCTAACCCTAACCCTAACCCTACCCCTAACCCTAACCCTAACCCTAGCCCTAGCCCTAGTCCTAGCACTAGTCCAGGCCTAACTCTAGAACTAACCCTAACCCTAACGGTAGCCCTAGCCCTAGCCCTAGCCCTAGCCCTAACCCTAACCCTAACCCTAACCCTAACCCTTTCCCTAGCCCTAAACCTTACCCAAGCCCTAGCACTAGCCCTAGCCATAAACCTAGCCCTAGCCCTAACCCTAACCCTAACCCTAAACCTAGACCTAACCCTAACACTAGCCCTAGCCATAACCCTAACCCTAACCCTAACCCTAGCCCTAGCCCTAGCCCTAGCCCTAGCCCTAGCCCTAACCCTAACCCTAAACCTAAACCTAGCCCTCACCCTAGCCCGAGCCCTAACCCTAAAACTAACCCTAGCCTAGCCCTAGCTCTAGCCATAACCCTAACCCTAACCCAAACACTAACCCTAGCCCTAGCCCTAGCCCTAACCCTAAACCAAACCCTAGCCCTAACCCTAACCCTAACCGTAAACCTAACCCTAGCCCTAACCCTAACCCTAAACCTAGACCTAACCCTAATCCTAACCCTAGCCCTAACCCTAACCCTAACCCTAGCCCTAAACCTAACCCTAACCCTAACCCTAGCCCTAGCTCTAGCCCTAGCCCTAGCCCTAACCCTAACCCTAACCCTAACCCTACCACTAACCCTAACCCTAACCCTAGCCCTAGCCCTAGTCCTAGCCCTAGTCCAGGCCTAACTCTAGAACTAACCCTAACCCTAACGGTAGCCCTAGCCCTAGCCCTAGCCCTAGACCTAACCCTAACCCTAACCCTAACCCTAACCCTTTCCCTAGCCTTAACCCTTACCCTAGCCCTAGCCCTTGCCCTAGCCCTAAACCTAGCCCTAGCCCTAACCCTAACCCTAACTCTAAGCCTAGACCTAACCCTAACACTAGCACTAGCCATAACCCTAACCCTAACCCTAACCCTAGCCCTAGCCCTAGCCCTAGCCCTAGCCCTAGACCTAGCCCTAACCCTAACCCTAAACCTAAACCTAGCCCTCACCCTAGCCCTAGCCCTAACCCTAAAACTAACCCTAGCCTAGACCTAGCTCTAGCCCTAACCCTAA
>OX463234.1:20160925-20163425 GCA_949820135.1 Sylvilagus floridanus | reverse complement strand
CTAGCCCTAAACCTAACCCTAACCCTAGACCTAGCCCTAGCCCTAGCCCTAACTGTAACCCTAACCCTAGCCCTAACCCTAGCCCTAACCCTAACCCTAACCCTAGTCCTTCCCTAACCCTAACCCTAACCAGCCCAAGCCCAAACCCTAACCCTAACCCTAACCCTAGCCATAACCCTAAACCTAGCCCTAACCCTAAACCTAACCCTAGCCCTAGCCCTAGCCGTAGCCCTAGCCCTAGACCTAACGCTAACCCTAGCCCTAGCCCTAGCCCTAAACTTAGCCCTAGCCATAACCCTAACCCTAGCACTAGCCCTAGCCCTAGCCCTAGCCCTAGCCCTAACACTAGTCCTAACCATAACCCTAAACTGAACACTAGCCTAAGCCCTAGCCCTAGCCCTAGCCCTAACCCTAATCCTAACCCTAACCCAAGCCCTAGCCCTAACCCTAACCCTAACCCTAACCTAGCCCCAGTCCTAGCCCTAGCCCTAGCCCTAGGCCTAGCCCTAGCACTAGCCCTAGCCCTAGCCCTAAACCTAACCCTAACCCTAACCCTAACCCTAGCCCTAGCCCTAGACTTAGACCTAGCCCTAACCCTAACCATAAACCTAACACTAACCCTAGCCATTACCCTAGCCCTAGCCCTAACCCTAAACCTAACCCTAGCCCTAACACTAACCCTAAACCTAACCCTAGCCCTAACCCTAGCCCTAACCCGAGCACTAACCCTAACCCTGACCCTAACCTTGCCCTAACCATAAACCTAACCCTAGCCCTAGCCATAACCCTAAACCTAACCCTAACCCTATCCCTAGCCCTAGCCCTAGCCCTAGCCCTAACCCTAACCCTAAACCTAAACCTAGCAATCACCCTAGCCCTAGCCATAACCCTAAACCTAACCCTAACCATAGCCCTAGCCCTAACCCTAGCCCTAGCCCTAAACCTAACCCTAACCCTAGCCCTAGCCCTAGCCCTAAACCTAACCCTAACCCTAGACCTAGCCCTAGCCCTAGCCCTAACTGTAACCCTAACCCTAGCCCTAGCCCTAGCCCTAACCCTAACCCTAACCCTAGTCCTTCCCTAACCCTAACCCTAACCAGCCCAAGCCCAAACCCTAACCCTAACCCTAACCCTAGCCATAACCCTAAACCTAGCCCTAACCCTAAACCTAACCCTAGCCCTAGCCCTAGCCGTAGCCCTAGCCCTAGACCTAACGCTAACCCTAGCCCTAGCCCTAGCCCTAAACTTAGCCCTAGCCATAACCCTAACCCTAGCACTAGCCCTAGCCCTAGCCCTAGCCCTAGCCCTAACACTAGTCCTAACCATAACCCTAAACTGAACCCTAGCCTAAGCCCTAGCCCTAGCCCTAGCCCTAACCCTAATCCTAACCCTAACCCAAGCCCTAGCCCTAACCCTAACCCTAACCCTAACCTAGCCCCAGTCCTAGCCCTAGCCCTAGCCCTAGGCCTAGCCCTAGCACTAGCCCTAGCCCTAGCCCTAAACCTAACCCTAACCCTAACCCTAACCCTAGCCCTAGCCCTAGACTTAGACCTAGCCCTAACCCTAACCCTAAACCTAACACTAACCCTAGCCATTACCCTAGCCCTAGCCCTAACCCTAAACCTAACCCTAGCCCTAACACTAACCCTAAACCTAACCCTAGCCCTAACCCTAGCCCTAACCCGAGCACTAACCCTAACCCTGACCCTAACCTTGCCCTAACCATAAACCTAACCCTAACCCTAACCCTAACCCTAGCCCTAACCCTAACCCTAACCCTAGCCCTAACCCTAACCCTAACCCTAGCTCTAACCCTAACCCTAGCCCTAACCCTAGCCCTAGCCCATGCCCTACCCCTAGCCCTAGCCCTAACACTAACCCTAAGCCTAACCGTAACCCTAGCCCTAGCCCTAACCCTAACCCTAACCATAAGCCTAGCCCTAGCCCTAGACCTAACCCTAAACCTAACCCTTACCCTAGCCCTAACCCGAACCCTAGCCCTAACCCTAACAATAACCCTAGCCCTAGCCCTAACCCTAACCCTAACGCTAGCCCGAGCCCTAAACCCTGCCCAAACCCTAACCCTAACCCTAGCCCTAGCCCTAGGCCTAGACCTAGCCCTAGCCCTGACACTAACCCTAGACCTAACCCCAACTCTAACCCTAACCCTAGCCATAGCCCTAGCCCTAACCCTAACCCTAACCCCAACCCTAGCCCTAACACTAACCCTAGCCCAAACCCTAACCCTAACCCTAACCCTAGCCATTGCCCTAAAGCTAACCCTAGCCCTAACCCTACTTTAGCCCTAACCCTTACCCTAACCCTAGCCCTAGCCCTAGCACTAGCCCTAGCCATAACCCTAACCCTAATCCTACACCTAAACATAGACCTAGCCCTAGCCCTAGCCCTAACCCTTACCCTAACACTAACACTAACCCTAGACCTAGGCCTAGCCCTAGCCCTAGCCCTATCCCTAAACCTAACCCTAGCCCTAGCCCTA
>OX463234.1:20133425-20135925 GCA_949820135.1 Sylvilagus floridanus | reverse complement strand
CCCTGTCCCTAGTCCTAACCCTAAACCTAACAATAACCCAAATCCTAGCCCTAGCCCTAGCCCTAACACTAACCCTAACCCTACCCCAAGCCCTAACCCTAGCCTTAGACCTAACCCTAACCCTAAACCTAGCCCTAGCCCTAACCCTAGACCTAGCCCTAACCCTAACCTTAGACCTAGCCCTAGCCCTAGCCCTAACCCTAACCCTAATCCTAACCCTAGCCCTAGCGCTAGCCCTAAACCTCACCCTAATCCTAACCCTAGCCCTAGCCCTAGGCCTAGCACTAACCCTAGCCCTAGCCCTAGCCATAGCCCTAACCGTAACCCTAACCCTAGCCCTAACCCTAATCCTAACCCTAACCCTAACCCTAACACTAGCCCTTACCCTAACCCTAACAATAACCATAAACCTAACCCTAGCCCTAACTCTAACCCTAACCCTAAACCTAGCCCTAGCCCTAGCCCTAGACCTAGCCCTAGCATTAGCCCTAACCCTAAACCTAATCATAACCTTAACCCTAACCCTAACCCTAACCCTAGTCCTCACCCTAACCCTATCCCTAACACGAGCACTAGCCCTAACCCTAACACTAACCCTAACCCTAACCCTAGCACTAGACCTAGACCTTTCCCTAGCCCTAGACCTAGCCCTAACCCTAACCCTAACCCTAACCCTAGCACTAGACCTAGACCTAGCCCTAGCCCTAGCCCTAACCCTAACCCTAATCCTAACACTAGCCCTAGCGCTAGCTCTAGCCCTCACCCTAATCCTAACCCTAGCCCTAGCGCTAGGCCTAGCCCTAGCCCTAGCCCTAGCCCTAACACTAAACCTAACCCTAGCCCTAACCCTAACCCTAATCCTAACCCTAGCTCTAGCCCTAACCCTAGCCCTAGACATAACCCTAACCCTAGCCCTAACCCTAGCCCTAGCCCTAGCCCTAACCCTAAACCTAGCCCTAGCCCTAGCCCTAGCCCTAGCCCTAGGCCTAACCGTAACCCTAACCCTAACCCTAGGCCGAACCCTAACCCTAAACCTAGCCCTAGCCCTAGCCCTAGCCATAGCCCTAGCTCTAAACCTAACCCTAACCCTAACCCTAACCCTAGCCCTAACCCTAATCCTAACCCTAAAACTAACCCTAACACTAGCACTAACCCTAACCCTAACAATAACCATAAACCTAGCCCTAGCGCTAACTCTAACCCTAACCCTAAACCTAGCCCTAGCCCTAGCATTAGCCCTAACCCTAACCCTAATCATAACCTTAACCCTAACCCTAACCCTAACCCTAACCCTAGTCCTCACCCTAACCCTATCCCTAACCCTATCCCTAGCCCTAACCCTAACCCTAACCCTAACCCTAACCCTAGCCCTAGCCCTAGACCTTTCCCTAGCCCTAGCCCTAGCCCTAACCATAAACCTAACCATAAACCTAGCCCTAGCCGTAGCACTAGACCTAAACCTAAACTTAACCCTAGCCCTAACCCAAGGCCTATCCATAACGCTAACCCTAAACCTAGTCCTTGCCCTAGCCCTAGCCCTAGCCCTAGCCCTAACCCTAACCCTAACCCTAGCCCTAACCTTAACCCTATCCCTAGCCCTAGCCCTAACCCTAACCCTAACCCTAACCCTAACCCTAACCCTAACCCTAGGCCTAACACTAACCCTAACCCTAACCCTAACCCTAGCCCTAGCCCTAGCCCTATCCCTAGCACTTGCCCTAGCCCTAACCCTAGCCCTAACCCTAGCCCTAACCCTAACCCTAGCCCTAGACATTTCCCTAGCCCTAGCCCTAGCCCTAGCCCTAACCCTAACCCTAACACTAGCCCTAACCCTAACCCTAACAATAACCATAAACCTAGCCCTAGCCCTAACTCTAACCCTAACCCTAAACCTAGCCCTAGCCCTAGCGCTAGACTTAGCCCTAGCATTAGCCCTAACCCTAAACCTAATCATAACCTTAACCCTAACCCTAACCCTAACCCTAGTCCTCACCCTAACCCTATCCCTAACACGAGCCCTAGCCCTAACCCTAACCCTAAACCTAACCCTAGGCCTAGACCTAGACATTTCCCTAGCCCTAGCCCTAGCCCTAACCCTAACCCTAACCCTAACCCTAAACCTAACCCTAGCCCTAGCCCTAGCCCTAACCCTAACCCTAACCCTAACCCTAACCCTTGCCCTAGCCCAAGCCCTAGCCCTAGCACTTGCCCTAGACCTAACCCTAGCACTAACCCTAACCCTAGACCTAACACTAACCCTAGCCCTAGCCCTAGCCCTAGCCCTTGCCATAGCCCTAACCCTAACCCTAGCCCTAGCCCTAGCCCTAACCCTAACCCTAACCATAACGCTATCCCAAACCTAACCCTAACACTAACCCTAGCCCTAGCCCTAATATGTACCCTAGCCCTAACCCTAACCCTAACCCTAACCCTAAACGTAACCCTAGCCCTAGCCCTAGACCTTTCCCTACCCCTAGCCCTAGCCCTAAACCTAACCCTA
>OX463234.1:20128425-20130925 GCA_949820135.1 Sylvilagus floridanus | reverse complement strand
CCCTAGCCCTAGCCCTAGCCCTAACACTAACCCTAACCCTAGCGGTAACCCTAACCCTAACCTTAACCCTAGCTCTAGCCCTAACCCTAGCCCTAGACCTAACCCTAACCCTAGCCCTAACCCTAGCCCTAGCCCGAACCCAAACCCTAGCCCTAGCCCTAGCCCTAGCCGTAACCGTACCCCTAACCCTAACCCTAATCCTAACCCTAACACTAACACTAACACTAGCCCTAACCCTAACCCTAACAATAACCATAAACCTAGCCCTAGACCTAACTCTAACCCTAACCCTAAACCTAGCCCTAGCCCTAGCCCTAGACCTAGCCCTAGCATTAGCCCTAACCCTAAACCTAATCATAACCTTAACCCTAACCCTAACCCTAACCCTAGTCCTCACCCTAACCCTATCCCTAACACGAGCCCTAGCCCTAACCCTAACCCTAACCCTAACCCTAGCCCTAGCCCTAGACATTTCCCTAGCCCTAGCCCTAGCCCTAACCCTAACCCTAACCCTAACCCTAAACCTATCCCTAGCCCTAGACCTAGCCCTAACCCTAACCCTAACCCTAGCGGTAACCCTAACCCTAGCCCTAGCCCTAGCCTTAACCCTAACCCTAAACCTAACCCTAACAATAACCCTAACCCTAGCCCTAGCATTTGCCCTAGAACTAACCCTAGCCCTAGCCCTAGCCCTAACCCTATCCCTAACCCTAACCCTAACCCTAACCCTAACCCTAGCCCTAGCCCTAGCCCTAGCCCTTGAACTTGCCCTAGCCCTAACCCTAGCACTAACCCTAAGCCTAGACCTAACACTAACCCTAGCCCTAGCCCTAGCCCTAGCCCTTGCCATAGACCTAACCCTAACCCTAGCCCTAGCCCTAGCCCTAGCCCTAACCCTAGCCGTAACCCTAACCCTAGCCCTAGCCCGACCCTGGACACTAAACCTAAACCTAGCCCTAGCCCTAGCCCTAACCCTAACCCTAACCATAACCCTATCCCAAACCTAACCCTAACCCTAACCCTAGACCTAGCCCTAATACGTACCCTAGCCCTAACCCTAGCCCTAGCCCTAGACCTAGACCTTTCCCTACCCCTAGCCCTAGCCCTAAACCTAACCCTAACCCTAACACTAGCCCTAACCCTAACCCTAGCCCTAAACCTAATCCTAACCCTAATCATATCCATGTCCCTAGCCCTAACCCTAAACCTAACAATAACCCTAGCCCTAGCCCTAGCCCTAGCCCTAGCCCTAACACTAACCCTAACCCTAGCCCTAGCCCTAACCCTAGCCTTAGACCTAACCCTATCCCTAACCCTAACCCTAAACCTAGCCCTAGCCCTAGCACTAGCCCTAGCCCTAACCCTAGCCCTAGCCCAAACCCTAACCCTAACCCTAGCCCTAGCCCTAGCACTAGCGCTAGCCCTAACCCTAGCCCTAGCCCTAACCCTAACCCTAACCCTAACACTAACCCTAACCCTAAACCTAACCCTAGCCCTAGCCCTAGCCCTAGACCTTTCCCTACCCCTAGCCCTATCCATAAACCTAACCCTCACCCCTACCGTAGCCCTAACCCTAACCCTAGCCCTAAACCTAATCCTAACCCTAATCATAGCCCTGTCCCAAGCCCTAACCCTAAACCTAACAGTAACCCTAGCCGTAGCCCTAGCCCTAGCCCTAAGACTAACCCTAAACCTAGCCCTAGCCCTAGCCCTAGCCCTAGACCTAACCCTAACCCTAACCCTAACCCTAGCCCTAGCCCTAACCCTAGCCCTAGCCCTAACCCTAGCCCTAGCCCTAACCGTAAGCTTAGACCTAGCCCTAGCCCTAGCCCTAGCGCTAACCCTAACCCTAATCCTAACCCTAGCCCTAGCGCTAGCCCTAGCCCTCACCCTAATCCTAACCCTAGCCCTAGCCCTAGGCCTAGCCCTAGCCGTAGACTTAGCCCTAGCCCTAAACCTAACCCTAACCCTAGCTCTAGCCCTAACCCTAGCCCTAGACCTAACCCTAACCCTAGCCCTAAACCTAGCCCTAGCCCTAACCCTAACCCTAGCCCTAGCCCTAGCCCTAGGCCTAACCGTAACCCTAACCCTAAACCTAGGCCGAACCCTAACCCTAAACCTAGCCCTAGCCCTAGCCCTAGCCATAGCCCTAGCTCTAAACCTAACCCTAAGCCTAACCCTAACCCTAGCCCTAACCCTAACCCTAGTCCTCACCCTAACCCTATCATTAACCCGAGCCCTAGCCCTAACCCTAACCCTAACCCTAACCCTCGCCCTAGCCCTAGACCTTTCCCTAGCCCTAGCCCTAGCCCTAACCCTAAACCTAACCCTAAACCTAGCCCTAGCCGTAGCACTAGCCCTAGCCCTAACCCTAGCCCTAGCCCTAACCCTAACCCTATCCCTAGCCCTAGCCCTAGCACTAGCCCTAGCCCTAACCCTAGCCCTAGCCCTGACCCTAAACCTAACCCTAACCCTAGTCCTACCCCAGGCCTAGCCCTAG
>OX463234.1:20105925-20110925 GCA_949820135.1 Sylvilagus floridanus | reverse complement strand
CTAACCCTAGCACTAACCCTAACCCTAACCCTAGCCCTAACACTAACCCTAGCTCTAGCCCTAGACCTAGCCCTAGTCCTTGCCATAGCCCTAACCCTAACCCTAACCCTAACCCTAACCCTAACCCTAGCCCTAGCCCTAGCCCTACCCATAACCCTAACCCTAACCCTAACCTTAACCCTAACCCTAGCCCTAACCCTAACCTTAGCCCTAACCCTAAACCTAAACCTAGCCCTAGCCCTAGCCCTAGCCCTAACCCTAGCCCTAACCCTAACCCTAGCCCTAGCCCTAGCCCTAACCTTAACACTAACCCTAAACCTAGCCCTAGCCCTAGCCCTAACCCTAACCCTGACCCTAACCCTAGCCCTAACCCTAACCCTAACCCTAGCCCTAGCCCTAACCCGAACCCTAGCCCTAACCCTAACCCTAACCCTAACCCTAAACCTAACCCTAGCCCTAGCCCTAGCCCTAGACCTTTCCCTACGCCTAGCCCTAGCCCTAAACCTAACCCTAACGCTAACCCTAAACCTAACCCTAGCCCTAGCCCTAGCCCTAGACCTTTCCCTACGCCTAGCCCTAGCCCTAAACCTAACCCTAACCCTAACCCTAACCCTAGCACTAACCCTAAACCTAGCCCTAACCCTAGCCCTAACCCTAGCCCTAAGCCTAGCCCTAAACCTAGCCCTAGCCCTAAACCCAACCCTAGCCATATTCCTAGCCCTAGCCCTAGCCATACCCATAACCCTAACCTTAACCCTAGCCCTAAACCTAGCCCTAGCCCTAACCCTAACCCTAACCCTAGCCCTATCCCTAGCCTTAGCCCTAGCCCTAGCCCTAACCCTAACCCTAACCCTAGCCCTAACCATAACCATAACCCTAAACATAGCCCTAACCCTAACCCTAACCCTAAACCTAACCCTAGCCCTAGCCCTAGCTATAGCCCTAACCCTAACCCTAACCCTAAGCTTAGCCCTAGCCCTAGCCCTAGCCCTAACCCTAACCCTAACCCTAGCCCTAGCCCTAGCCCTAGACCTAGCCCTAAACCTAACCGTAGCCCTAGCCCTAGCCCTCACCCTAACCCTAACCCTAGCCAAAGCCCTAGCCCTAGCCCTAACCCTAACCCTAACCCTAAACCTAAACCTAGCCCTAGCCCTCACCCTAACCCTAACCCTAGCCCTAACCATAACCCTAACCGTAAACCTAGCCCTAGCCATAACTCTAACCCTAACCCTAGCCCTAAATCTAACCCTAGCCCTAACCCTAACCCTAACCCTAGACCTAACCCTAACCCTAATCCTAGCCCTAACCCTAACCCTAGCCCTAGCCCTAGCCCTAGCACTAGCCCTAGAACTTGCCCTAGCCCTAACCCTAGCACTAACCCTAACCCTAACCCTAGCCCTAACACTAACCCTAGCTCTAGCCCTAGACCTAGCCCTAGTCCTTGCCATAGCCCTAACCCTAACCCTAACCCTAGCCCTAGCCCTAGCCCTACACATAACCCTAACCCTAACCTTAACCCTAACCCTAGCCCTAACCATAACCTTAGCCCTAACCCTAAACCTAAACCTAGCCCTAGCCCTAGCCCTAGCCCTAACCCTATCCCTAACCCTAACCCAGGCCTAGCCCTAGCCCTAACCTTAACACTAACCCTAAACCTAGCCCTAGCCCTAGCCCTAACCCGAACTCTGACCCTAACCCTAGCCCTAACCCTAACCCTAACCCTAGCCCTAGCACTAACCCAAACCCTAGCCCTAATCCTAACCCTAACCCTAGCCCTAAACCTAACCCTAACCCTAACCCTAACCCTAGCACTAACCCTAACCCTAGCCCTAACCCTAACCGTAACCCTAGCCCTAGCCGTAGCACTAGCCCTAGCCCTAACCCTAGCCCTAGCCCTAGCCCTAACCCTAACCCTAACCCTAGCCCTAACCATAACCCTAACCCAAAACCTAGCCCTACCCATAACTCTAACCCTAACCCTAGCCCTAACCCTAACCCTAGCCCTAACCCTAACCCTAACCATAGACCTAACCCTAACCCTAGCCCTAACCCTAACCCTAGCCCTAGCCCTAGCACTTGCCCTAGCCCTAACCCTGCCCTAACCCTAACCCTAGCCCTAAACCTAGCCATAGACCTAAACCTTACCCTAGCCCTAGCCCTAGCCATAGCCCTAGCCCTAGCCCTAGCCCTAGCCCTAACCCTAACCCTAACCCTAACCCTAGGCCTAACACTAACCCTAAACTTAACACTAACCCTAGCTCTAGCAATAACCCTAACCCTAACCCTAAACCTAGACCTAGCCAATGCCCTAGCCCTAGACCTAGCCCTAACCCTAACCCTAACCCTAGCCCTAGCCCTAACCCTAACACTAGCCCTAGCCCTATCCCTACTCTAGCCCTAGCCCTAGCCCTCACCATAATCCTAACCCTATCCCTAGCCCTAGGCCTAGCCCTAACCTAGCCCTAGCCCTAGGCCTAACCCTAACCATAACCCTAACCCTAGCCATAACCCTAACCCTATCCCTAATCCTAGCTCTATTCCTAGACCTAGCCCTAGCCCTAACCCTAACCCTATCCCTAGCCCTAACCCTAGCCCTAGACCTAAACCTTAGCCTAGCCCTAAACCTAGCCCTAGCCTTAGCACTAACCCTAACCCTAACCCTAACCCTAGGCCTAACACTAACCCTAAACCTAACACTAACCCTAGCCCTAGCAATAACCCTAATCCTAACCCTAACCCTCGCCCTAGCCCTAGCCTCAGCCCTAGCCCTAAACCTAACCGTAGCCCTTGCCCTAGCCCTAACCCTAACCCTAACCCTAGCCAAAGCCCTAGCCCTAGCCCTAACCCTAACCCTAACCCTAGCCAAAGCCCTAGCCCTAGCCCTAACCCTAACCCTAACCCTAAACCTAACCCTAGCCCTAGCCCTAGCCCTCACCCTAATCCTAACCCTAGCCCTAGCCCTAGGCCTAGCCCTAGCCGTAGACTTAGCCCTAGCCCTAAACCTAACCCTAACTCTAGCCCTAACCCTAACCCTAACCCTAACCCTAACCCTAGCTCTAGCCCTAGCCCTAACCCTAACCCTAACCCTAGCCCTAACCATAACCCTAACCGTAAACCTAGGCCTAGCCATAACTCTAACCCTAACCCTAGCCCTAACTCTAACCCTAGCCCTAAACCTAACCCTAACCCTAGACCTAACCCTAACCCTAACCCTAGACCTAACCCTAACCCTAGCCCTAGCCCTAGCCCTAGCACTAGCCCTAGCACTTGCCCTAGCCCTAACCCTAGCACTAACCCTAACCCTAACACTAGCCCTAACACTAACCCTAGCTCTAGCCCTAGACCTAGCCCTAGTCCTTGCCATAGCCCTAACCCTAACCCTAACCCTAGCCCTAGCCCTAGCCCTACCCATAACCCTAACCCTAACCCTAAACTTAACCCTAACCCTAGCCCTAACCCTAACCTTAGCCCTAACCCTAAACCTAAACCTAGCCCTAGCCCTAGCCCTAGCCCTAACCCTAGCCCTAACCCTAACCCTAACCCTAACCTAGCCCTAGCCCTAACCTTAACACTAACCCTAAACCTAGCCCTAGCCCTAGCCCTAACCCTAACCCTGACCCTAACCCTAGCCCTAACCCTAACCCTAACCCTAGCCCTAGCCCTAACCCGAAACCTAGCCCTAACCCTAACCCTAACCCTAACCCTAAACCTAACCCTAGCCCTAGCCCTAGCCCTAGACCTTTCCCTACGCCTAGCCCTAGCCCTAAACCTAACCCTAACCCTAACCCTAACCCTAGCACTAACCCTAACCCTAGCCCTAACCCTAGCCCTAACCCTAACCCTAAACCTAGCCCTAGAACTAGCCGTAGCACAAGCCCTAGCCCTAACCCTAGCCCTAGCCCTAGCCCTAAACCTAACCCTAACCCTAGCCCTTGCCCTAACCCTAACCCTAACCCAAGACCTAACCCTAACCCTAACCCTAGCCCTAACCCTAACCCTAGCCCTAGCCCTAGCCCTAGCCCTAGCACTTAGCCTAGCCCTAACCCTAGCCCTAACCCTAACCCTAACCCTAACCCTAGCCCTAGCCCTAACCATAATCCTAACCCTAACCCTAACCCTAACACTAACCCTAACAATAACCATAACCCTAGCCCTAGCACTTGACCTAGACCTAACCCTAGCTCTAACCCTAGCCCTAACCCTAACCGTAACCCTAGCCCTAGCCGTAGCACTAGCCCTAGCCCTAACCCTAGCCCTAGCCCTAGCCCTAACCCTAACCCTAACCCTAGCCCTAACCATAACCCTAACCCAAAACCTAGCCCTACCCATAACTCTAACCCTAACCCTAGCCCTAACCCTAACCCTAGCCCTAACCCTAACCCTAACCATAGACCTAACCCTAACCCTAACCCTAGCCCTAACCCTAACCCTAGCCCTAGTTCTAGCACTTGCCCTAGCCCTAAGCCTGCCCTAACCCTAACCCTAGCCCTAACCCTAGCCATAGACCTAAACCTTACCCTAGCCCTAGCCCTAGCCATAGCCCTAGCCCTAGCCCTAGCCCTAACCCTAACCCTAACCCTAACCCTAGGCCTAACACTAACCCTAAACCTAACACTAACCCTAGCTCTAGCAATAACCCTAACCCTAACCCTAAACCTAGACCTAGCCAATGCCCTAGCCCTAGACCTAGCCCTAACCCTAACCCTAGCCCTAGCCCTAGCCCTAACCCTAACACTAGCCCTAGCCCTATCCCTACTCTAGCCCTAGCCATAGCCCTCACCATAATCCTAACCCTATCCCTAGCCCTAGGCCTAGCCCTAACCTAGCCCTAGACCTAGGCCTAACCCTAACCATAACCCTAACCCTAGCCATAACACTAACCCTATCCCTAATCCTAGCTCTATCCCTAGACCTAGACCTAGCCCTAACCCTAACCCTATTCCTAGCCCTAACCCTAGCCCTAGACCTAAACCTTAGCCTAGCCCTAGCCCTAGCCCTAG
>OX463234.1:20090925-20093425 GCA_949820135.1 Sylvilagus floridanus | reverse complement strand
ATAACCCTAACCCTAGCCATAACCCTAACCCTATCCCTAATCCTAGCTCTATCCCTAGACCTAGCCCTAGCCCTAACCCTAACCCTATCCCTAGCCCTAACCCTAGCCCTAGACCTAAACCTTAGCCTAGCCCTAAACCTAGCCCTAGCCCTAGCACTAACCCTAACCCTAACCCTAACCCTAACCCTAGGCCTAACACTAACCCTAACCCTAACACTAACCCTAGCCCTAGCAATAACCCTAATCCTAACCCTAACCCTCGCCCTAGCCCTAGCCTCAGCCCTAGCCCTAAACCTAACCGTAGCCCTTGCCCTAGCCCTAACCCTAACCCTAACCCTAGCCAAAGCCCTAGCCCTAGCCCTAACCCTAACCCTAACCCTAGCCAAAGCCCTAGCCCTAGCCCTAACCCTAACCCTAACCCTAAACCTAACCCTAGCCCTAGCCCTAGCCCTCACCCTAATCCTAACCCTAGCCCTAGCCCTAGGCCTAGCCCTAGCCGTAGACTTAGCCCTAGCCCTAAACCTAACCCTAACCCTAGCCCTAACCCTAACCCTAACCCTAACCCTAACCCTAGCTCTAGCCCTAGCCCTAACCCTAACCCTAACCCTAGCCCTAACCATAACCCTAACCGTAAACCTAGGCCTAGCCATAACTCTAACCCTAACCCTAGCCCTAACTCTAACCCTAGCCCTAAACCTAACCCTAACCCTAGACCTAACCCTAACCCTAACCCTAGCCCTAACCCTAACCCTAGCCCTAGCCCTAGCCCTAGCACTAGCCCTAGCACTTGCCCTAGCCCTAACCCTAGCACTAACCCTAACCCTAACCCTAGCCCTAACACTAACCCTAGCTCTAGCCCTAGACCTAGCCCTAGTCCTTGCCATAGCCCTAACCCTAACCCTAACCCTAACCCTAACCCTAGCCCTAGCCCTAGCCCTACCCATAACCCTAACCCTAACCCTAAACTTAACCCTAACCCTAGCCCTAACCCTAACCTTAGCCCTAACCCTAAACCTAAACCTAGCCCTAGCCCTAGCCCTAGCCCTAACCCTAGCCCTAACCCTAACCCTAACCCTAGCCCTAGCCCTAGCCCTAACCTTAACACTAACCCTAAACCTAGCCCTAGCCCTAGCCCTAACCCTAACCCTGACCCTAACCCTAGCCCTAACCCTAACCCTAACCCTAGCCCTAGCCCTAACCCGAAACCTAGCCCTAACCCTAACCCTAAACCTAACCCTAAACCTAACCCTAGCCCTAGCCCTAGCCCTAGACCTTTCCCTACGCCTAGCCCTAGCCCTAAACCTAACCCTAACCCTAACCCTAACCCTAGCACTAACCCTAACCCTAGCCCTAACCCTAGCCCTAACCCTAACCCTAAACCTAGCCCTAGAACTAGCCGTAGCACTAGCCCTAGCCCTAACCCTAGCCCTAGCCCTAGCCCTAAACCTAACCCTAACCCTAGCCCTTGCCCTAACCCTAACCCTAACCCAAGACCTAACCCTAACCCTAACCCTAGCCCTAACCCTAACCCTAGCCCTAGCCCTAGCCCTAGCCCTAGCACTTAGCCTAGCCCTAACCCTAGCCCTAACCCTAACCCTAACCCTAACCCTAACCCTAGCCCTAGCCCTAACCATAATCCTAACCCTAACCCTAACCCTAACACTAACCCTAACAATAACCATAACCCTAGCCCTAGCACTTGACCTAGACCTAACCCTAGCTCTAACCCTAGCCCTAACCCTAACCGTAACCCTAGCCCTAGCCGTAGCACTAGCCCTAGCCCTAACCCTAGCCCTAGCCCTAGCCCTAACCCTAACCCTAACCCTAGCCCTAACCATAACCCTAACCCAAAACCTAGCCCTACCCATAACTCTAACCCTAACCCTAGCCCTAACCCTAACCCTAGCCCTAACCCTAACCTTAACCATAGACCTAACCCTAACCCTAACCCTAGCCCTAACCCTAACCCTAGCCCTAGCCCTAGCACTTGCCCTAGCCCTAAGCCTGCCCTAACCCTAACCCTAGCCCTAACCCTAGCCATAGACCTAAACCTTACCCTAGCCCTAGCCCTAGCCATAGCCCTAGCCCTAGCCCTAGCCCTAACCCTAACCCTAACCCTAACCCTAGGCCTAACACTAACCCTAAACCTAACACTAACCCTAGCTCTAGCAATAACCCTAACCCTAACCCTAAACCTAGACCTAGCCAATGCCCTAGCCCTAGACCTAGCCCTAACCCTAACCCTAGCCCTAGCCCTAGCCCTAACCCTAACACTAGCCCTAGCCCTATCCCTACTCTAGCCCTAGCCATAGCCCTCACCATATTCCTAACCCTATCCCTAGCCCTAGGCCTAGCCCTAACCTAGCCCTAGACCTAGGCCTAACCCTAACCATAACCCTAACCCTAGCCATAACCCTAACCCTATCCCTAATCCTAGCTCTATCCCTAGACCTAGACCTAGCCCTAACCCTAACCCTATTCCTAGCCCTAACCCTAGCCC
>OX463234.1:20083425-20085925 GCA_949820135.1 Sylvilagus floridanus | reverse complement strand
CCTAAACCTAGCCCTAGCTATAACTCTAACCCTAAACCTAACCCTAGCCCTAACCCTAGCTATAGCCCTAACCCTACACCTAACCCTAAGCTTAGCCCTAACCCTAACCCTAGCTCTAACACTAACCCTAACCCTAATCCTAGCTCTAGCCCTAGCCCTAACCCTAACCCTAACCCTATCCCTAACCCTAGCCCTAGCCCTAGCCCTAGCCCTAGCTCTTACCCTAGCCCTAACATTAGCCCTAACCCTAGCCCTAACCCTAGCCCTACCTAACCCTAACACTAACCCTAGCCCAGGCCCTAGCACTTCCCTAGCCCTAGCACTAGCCCTAACCGTAACCCTATCCCTAGCCCTAACCATAACCCTAACCCTAAACCTAGCCCTAGCCATACTCTAACCCTAACCCTAGCCCTATCCCTAGCCCTAGCCCTAACCCTAACCCTAACCCTAACCCTAGCCCTAGCCCTAGCCCTAGCCCTAACCCTAACCGTAGCCCTTGCCCTAGCCCTAAAACTAAACATAACCCTGGCCCTAGCCCTAGCCCTAGCCCTAGCCCTAACCCTAACCCTAAACCTAACGCTAGCCCTAGCCCTAGCCCACACCCTAATCCTAACCCTAGCCCTAGCCCTAGGCCTAGCCCTAGACCTAGCCTTAGCCCTAGCCCGAACCCTAACCCTAACCCTAGCCCTAACCCTAACCCTAACCCTAACCCTAGCTCTAGCCCTAACCCTAGCCCTAACCCTAAAACAAACCCTAGCCCTAACCCTAGCCCTGGCCCTAACTCCAACCCTAGCCCAAGCCCTAGCCCTAGCCCTAGCCCTAGCCCTAGCCCTAACCCTAACCCTAACCCTAACCCTAGCCCTAACACTAACCCTAAACCTAGCCCTTGCCCTAACCCTAACCCTAACCCTAACCCTAGCTCTAGCCCTAGCCCTAGCCCTAACCCTAACCCTAACCCTAGCCCTAACCCTAGCCCTAGCCCTAACTATAACCCTAGGCCTATCCCTAGCCCTAGCCCTAGCCCTAGCCCTAACCCTAACCCTCACTCTAGCCATAACCCTAGCCCTAGCCCTAACCCTAACCCTAGCCCTAGTCCTTGCCATAGCCCTAACCCTAACCCTAGCCCTAGCCCTAGCCTTAACCCTAACCCTAACCCTAGCCCTAACCATAACCATAACCCTAACCCTAAACCTAGCCCTAGCCATACTCTAACCCTAACCCAAGCCCTAGCCCTAGCCCTAGCCCTAACCCTAAACCTAACCCTAGCCCTATCCCTAGCCCTAGCCCTAGCCCTAAACCTAACCTAACCTAACCCTAGCCCTTGCCCTAACCCTAGCCCTAACCCTAACCCTAACACTAACCCTAGCCCTAACCCTAACCCTAACCCTAACCCTAGCTCTAGCCCTAACCCTAGCCCTAACCCTAAAACAAACCCTAGCCCTAACACTAGCCCTAGCCCTAACTCCAACACTAGCCCTAGCCCTAGCCCTAGCCCTAGCCCTAGACATAACCCTAACCCTCACCCTAACCCTAGCCCTAGCCCAAGCCCTAGCCCTAGCCCTAGCTCTAACCCTAACCCTAGCCCTAACCCTAACCCTAGACCTAGCCGTAGCCCTAGCCCTAGCCCTAGCCCTAGCACTTGCCCTACCCTAACCCTAGCCCTAACCCAAGACCTAGCCCTAACCCTAACCCTAACCCTATCCCTAGCCCCAGCCCTAGCCCTAGCCCTAGCCCTAACCCTAACCCTAACCCTAGACCTAACCCTAACCCTAGCCCTAGCCCTAGCCCTAACCCTAACCCTAACCCTAACCCTAACAATAACCCTAACCCTAGCCCTTGCACTTGCCCTAGACCTAACCCTAGCCCTAACCCTAGCCCTAACCCTAGCCCTAGCCGTAGCCCTACCCCTAGCACTTGCCCTAGTCCTAACCCTAGCCCTAACCCTAGCCCTAACCCTAGCCCTAACCCTAAACATAAACCTAACCCTAGCCCTGGCCCTAGCACTAGCCCTAGCCCTAACCCTAGCCACAGCCCTAGCCCTAACCCTAACCCTAACCCTACCCCTAACCATAACCCTAACCCTAAACCTAGCCCTAGCTATAACTCTAACCCTAAACCTAACCCTAGCCCTAACCCTAGCTATAGCCCTAACCCTACACCTAACCCTAAGCTTAGCCCTAACCCTAACCCTAGCTCTAACACTAACCCTAACCCTAATCCTAGCTCTAGCCCTAGCCCTAACCCTAACCCTAACCCTATCCCTAACCCTAGCCCTAGCCCTAGCCCTAGCCCTAGCTCTTACCCTAGCCCTAACATTAGCCCTAACCCTAGCCCTAACCCTAGCCCTACCTAACCCTAACCCTAAACCTAGCCCTGGCCCTAGCACTTCCCTAGCCCTAGCACTAGCCCTAACCGTAACCCTATCCCTAGCCCTAACCATAACCCTAACCCTAAACCTAGCCCTAGCATTACTCTAACCCTAACCCTAGCCCTAGCCCTA
>OX463234.1:20058425-20078425 GCA_949820135.1 Sylvilagus floridanus | reverse complement strand
ACCCTAACCCTAGACCTAGCCCTAGCCCTAGCCCTAGCCCTAGCCCTAGCCCTAGCACTTGCCCTAGACCTAAACCTAGCCCTAACCCTAATGCTAACCCTAGCCCTAGCCCTAGCCCTAGCCCTAACCCTAACCCAAGCCTTAGCCCTAGCCCTAGCACTTGCCCTAGCCCTAAACCTAGCCCTAACCCTAACGCTAACCCTAGCCCTAACCCTAGCCGTAGCCCTAGCCCTAACCCTAATCCTAGCTCTAGCCCTAGCCCTAGCCCTAACCCTAACACTAACCCTAACCTTAGCCCTAACCCTAGCCCTATCCCTAACCTTAACCCTATCCCTATCCCTATCCCTAGCCCTAGCCCTAGCCCTAGCCCTAACCCTAACCCTAACCCTAACCCTAACCCTAGTCCTAGCCCAAGCCCTAGCCCTAGGCCTAACCCTAACCCTAGCCCTAGCGCTAGCCCTAACCCTATACCTAGCCCTAAACCTAACCCTAACCCTAAGCCTAACAATATCCCTAACCCTCTCCCTAGCCCTAACCCTAACCCTAAATTTAGCCCTAGCCCTAACCCTAGCCCTCACCCTAGCCCTAACCATAACCCTATCCCTAGCCCTAGCCCTAACCCTAACCCTAACCCTAGACCTAACCATAACCCTAACCCTTAACCTAGCCCTAGCCATAACTCTAACCCTAACCCTAACCCTAGCCCTAACCCTAGCTATAGCCCTAACCCTAACCCTAACCCTAAGCTTAGCCCTAGCCCTAGCACTAGCCCTAACCCTAGCACTATCCCTAGCCCTAACCCTAACCCTAGCCCTAGCCCTAGCCCTAACCCTAACCCTAACCGTAACCCTAACCCTAGCCCTAGCACTAGCCCTAGCCCTAGCTCTTGCCCTAGCCCTAACCTTAGCCCTAACCCTAGCCCTAACCCTAGCCATAAACCTAACCCTAGCCCTAACCCTAGCCCTGGCCCTAGCACTTCCCTAGCCCTAACCCTAGCCCTAGTACTAGCCCTACCCATAACACTAACCCAAGCCCTAACCATAATCCTAACCCTAAACCTAGCCCTAGCCATAACTCTAACCCTAACCCTAGCCCTAGCCCTAACCCTAACCCTAGCCCTAACCCTAACCCTAAACCTAATCCTAACCCTAGCCCTATCCCTAACCCTCACCCTAACCCTAACCCTAACCCTAGCCCTGGCCCTAGCCCTAGCCCTAGCCCTAACCCTAACCCTAACCCTAGCCCTAGCCCAAGCCCTAGCCCTAGCCATAGCCCTAACCCTAACCGTAGCCCTAGCCCTAGCCCTAACCCTAACCCTAACCCTAGCCCTAGCCCTAGCCCTAGCCCTAGCCCAAACCCTAACCCTAAACCTAACACTAGCCTGAGCCCTAGCCCTCACCCTAATCCTAACCCTAGCCCTAGCCCTAGGCCTAACCCTAGCCCTACCCTTAGCCCTAGCCCTAACCCTAACCCTAACCCTAACCCTAGCCCTAACCCTAACCATAAACCTAACCCTAGCTCTAGCCCTAGCCCTACCCTTACACTAACCCTAACCCTAGTCCTAAACCTAGCTATAGCCCTAACCCTAACCCTAAACCTAAGCTTAGCCCTAGCCCTATCCCTAACCCTAAACCTAACCCTAGACCTAGCCCTAGCCCTAGCTCTTGCCCTAGCCCTAACCTTAGCCCTAACCCTAGCCCTAACCCTAGCCCTAACCCTAGCCCTAAACTTAACCCTAACACTAACCCTAGCCCTGGCCCTAGCACTTCCCTAGCCCTAGCACTAGCCCTAACCCTAAACCTAGCCCTAGCCATACTCTAACCATAACCCTAGCCCTAGCCCTAGCCCTAGCCCTAGCCCTAACCCTAAACCTAACCCTAGCCCTAGCCCTAGCCCTAGCCCTAGCCCTAGACCTAACCCTAACCCTAACCGTAGCCCTAGCCCTAGCCCTAACCCTAAACCTAACCCTAGCTCTAGCCCTAGCCCTAGCCCTAACCCTAACCCTAACCCTAACCCTAACCCTAGTCCTAGCCCAAGCCCTAGCCCTAGCCCTAACCCTAGCCCTATCCCTAGCCCTAGCCCTAACCCTAACCCTAACCCTAGCCCTAACCCTAGCCCTAGCCCTAGCCATAACCCTATCCCTAGCTCTAGCCCTAGCCCTAGCCCTAACCCTAACCCTAACCCTCGACCTAACCATAACTCTAACCCTAAACCTAGCCCTAGCCATAACTCTAACCCTAACCCTAACCCTAGCCCTAACCCTAGCTATAGCCCTAATTCTAACACTAACCCTAAGCTTAGCCCTAGCCCTAGCCCTAGCCCTAACCCTAACCCTATCCCTAGCCCTAACCCTAACCCTAGCCCTAGCCCTAGCCCTAGCCCTAACCCTAACCCTAACACTAAACCTAGCCCTAACCCTAACCCTATCCCTAGCCCAAGCCCTAGCCCTAGCACCTGCCCTAGCCCTAACCCTAGCCCTAACCCTAACCCTAACCCTAGCCCTAACCCTAACCCTATCCCTAACACTACTGCTAACCCTAACCCTAGACCTAGCCCTAGCCCTAGCACTAGCCCTAGCCCTAGCCCTAGCCCTAGCACTTGCCCTAGCCCTAAACCTAGCCCTAACCCTAACGCTAACCCTAGCCCTAACCCTAGCTATAGCCCTAACCCTAACCCTAACCTTAAACTTAGCCCTAGCCCTAGCCCTAGCCCTAACCCTAACCCTAGCTCTAGCCCTAGCCCTAGCCCTAACCCTAACACTAACCCTAACCCTAGTCCTAACCCTAGCCCTAGCCCTAACCCTAACCCTAGCCCTATCCGTATCCCTAGCCCTAGCCCTAGCCCTAACCCTAACCCTAACCCTAACCCTAACCCTAGTCCTAGCCCAAGCCCTAGCCCTAGCCCTAACCCTAACCCTAGCCCTAGCGCTAGCCCTAACCCTAGACCTAGCCCTAACCCTAACGCTAACCCTAAGCCTAACACTATCCCTAACCCTATCCCTAGCCCTAACCCTAACCCTAAATTTAGCCCTAGACTTAACCCTAGCCCTAACCCTAGCCCTACCACTAACCCTATCCCTAGCCCTAGCCCTAACCCTAACCCTAACCCTAGCCCTAACCATAACACTAACCCTAAACCTAGCCCTAGCCATAACTCTAACCCTAACCCTAACCCTAGCCCTAACCCTAGCTATAGCCCTAACCCTAACCCTAACCCTAACCCTAGCCCTAGCCCTAGCCCTAACCCTAACCCTAACCCTAAACCTAACCCTAACCCTAGCCCTAGCACTAGCCCTAGCCCTAGCTCTTGCCCTAGCCCTAACCTTAGCCCTAACCCTAGCCCTAACCCTAGCCATAAACCTAACCCTAGCCCTAACCCTAGCCCTGGCCCTAGCACTTCCCTAGCCCTAAACCTAGCCCTAGTACTAGCCCTACCCATAACACTAACCTTAGCCCTAACCATAATCCTAACCCTAGCCCTAGCCCTAGCCCTAACACTAACCCTAACCCTAGCCCTAACCCTGACCCTAACCCTAACACTAGCTCTAGCCCTAGCCCTAGCCCTAACCCTAACCCTGACCCTAGCCCTAACCCTAGTCCTAGCCCTAACCCTAACCCTAGCCCTATCCCTAGCCCTAGCCCTAGCCCTAGACCTAACCCTAACCCTAACCCTAGCCCTAATCCTAACCCTAACCCTAACCCTAGCTCTAGCCCTAGCCCTAGCCCTAACCCAAACCCTAAACCTAACCCTACACCGAGCCCTAGCCCTCACCCTAATCCTAACCCAAGCCCTAGCCCTAGCCCTAGGCCTAGCCCTAGCCCTAGCCTTCGCGCTAGCCCTAACCCTAACCCTAACCCTAGCCCTAACCCTAACCCTAACCCTAACCCTAACCCTAAACCCAGCCCTAGCCCTAGCCCTAGCCCTAGCACTTGCCCTAGCCCTAACCCTTAGCCCTAACCCTAACCCTAACCCTAACCCTAGCCCTAACCCTAACCCTAGCCCTAACACTAACGCAACCCTAACCCTAGACCTATCCCTAGCCCTAGCCCTAGCCCTAGCACTTACCCTAGCCCTAACCCTAGCCCTAACCCTAACGCTAACCCTAGCCCTAACCCTAGCTATAGCCCTAACCCTAACCCTAACCCTAACCTTAGCCCTAGCCCTAGCCCTAGCCCTAACCCTAACCCTAACCCTAGCCCTAACCATAACCCTAACCCTAAACCTAGCCCTAGCCATAACACTAACAATAACCCTAGCCCTAGCCCTAGCACTTGCCCTAGCCCTAACCCTAGCACTAACCCTAACCCTAACCCTAGCCCTAGCCCTAACCCTAGACCTAACCCAAGCCCTAGCCCTAACCATAACCCTACCCCTAGCCCTAGCCCTAGCCCTAGCCCGAGCCCTAGCCCTAGCCCTAACCCTAACCCTAACCCTAACCCTAGACCTAACCCTAACCCTAGCCCTAGCCCTAGCCCTAAACCTAACTCTAACCCTAGCCCTAGCCCTAGCCCTAGCACTAGCCCTAACCCTAACCCTAACCCTAGCACTAACCCTAAACCTAACCCTAGCCCTAACACTAACCCTAGCCCTAGCCCTAGCCCTAGCCCTAGCCCTTGCCATAGCCCTAACCCTAAACCTAACCCTAGCAGTAGCCCTACCCATAACCCTAGCCCTAACCCTAACGTTAACCGTAACCCTAGCCCTAACCCTAACCTTAGCCCTAACCCTAAACCTAACCCTTGCCCTAGCCCTAGCCCTAGCCCTAGCCCTAACCCTAGCCCTAACCCTAACCCTAGCCCTAGCCCTAACCTTAACACTAACCCTAAACCTAACCCTAGCCCTAGCCCTAACCCTAACCCTGACCCTAACCCTAGCCCTAACCCTAACCCTAACCCTAGTCCTAGCCCTAACCCTAACCCTAGCCCTAGCCCTAGCCCTAACCCTAACACTAACCCTAGCCCTAGCCCTAACCCTAACCCTATCCCTAGCCCTAGCCCTAGCCCTCACCATAATCCTAACCCTAGCCCTAGCCCTAGGCCTAGCCCTAACCTAGCCCTAGCCCTAGGCCTAACCCTAACCATAACCCTAACCCTAGCCCTAACCCTAACCCTAACCCTAACAATAACCCTAACCCTAGCCATAGCACTTGCCCTAGACCTAACCCTAGCCCTAACCCTAGCCCTAACCCTAGCTCTAAAGCTAACCCTAACCCTAACCCTAGCCCTAGCTGTAGCACTAGCCTAGACCTAACCCTAGCCCTAGCCATAGCCCTAACCCTAACCCTAACCCTAGCCCTAATCATAATCCTAACCCTAAACCTAGCCCTAAACATAACTCTAACCCTAACCCTATACCTAACCCTAACCCTAGCCCTAACTCTAACCCTAACCCTAGACCTAACCCTAACCCTAACCCTAGCCCTAACCCTAACCCTAGCCCTAGCCCTAGCCCTAGACCTAGCACTTGCCCTAGCCCTAACACTAGCCCTAACCCTAAACCTAACCCTAGCCCTAACCCTAAACCTAGCCCTAACCCTAACCCTAGCCCTAGCCCTAGGCCTAGCCCTAGCCCTAGCCTTAGCCCTAGGCCTAACCCTAACCCTAAACCTAGCCCTAACCCTAACCCTAACCCTAACCCTAGCTCTAGCCCTAGCCCTAGCCCTAACCCTAAACATAACCCTAGCCCTAACCCTAGCCCTAGCCCTAACCCCAACCCTAGCCCTATTCCTAGCCCAAGCCCTAGCCCTAGCCCTAACCCTAACCCTAACCCTACCCTCACCATAACCATAACCCTAGCCCTAGCCCTAACCCTGACCCTAGCCCTATCCCTAGCCTTAGCCCTAGCCCTAGCCCTAACCCTAACCCTAACCCTAGCCCTAACCATAACCATAACCCTAAACCTAGCCCTAGCCATAACTCTAACCCTAACCCTAACCCTAGCCCTAACCCTAGCTATAGCCCTAACCCTAACCCTAAACCTAAGCTTATCCCTAGCCCTAGCCCTAGTCCTAACCCTAACCCTAACCCTAGCCCTAACCCTAACCCTAGCCCTATCCCTAGCCCTAACCCTAACCCTAACCCTAACCCTAGCCCTAGCCCTAGCCCTAGCCCTAGCCCTAGCTCTTGCCCAAGCCCTAACCTTAGCCCTAACCCTAGCCCTAAACATAACCCTAGCCCTAACCCTAGCCCTGGCCCTAGCACTTCCCTAGCCCTAACCCTAACCTAGTACTAGCCCTAACCCTAACCCTAACCCTAGCCCTAACCATAACCCTAACCCTAAACCTAGCCCTAGACATAACTCTAACCCTAACCCTAGCTCTAGCCCTAACCCTAACCCTAGCCCTAAACCTAACCCTAAACCTAGCCCTTGCCCTAGCCCTAGCTCTAACACTAACCCTAACCCTATCCCTAGCCCTAGCCCTAGCCCTAGCCCTAACCCTAACCGTAGCCCTAGCCCTAGCCCTACCCTAACCCTAACCCAAGCCCTAGCCCTAGCCCTAGCCCTAACCCTAACCCTAACCCTAACCCTAACCCTAGCCCTAGCCATCACCCTAGACCTAACCCTAACCCTAACCCTAGCCCTAACCCTAACCCTAGCCCTAGCCCTAACCCTAACCCTAACCCTAACACTAACCCTAGGCCTAACACTAATCCTAACCCTAACACTAACCCTAGCCGTAGCCCTAACCCTAACCCTATCCCTAGCCCTAGCCCTAGCCCTAGCCCTAGCCCTCACCATAATCCTAACCCTAGCCCTAGCCCTAGGCCTAGCCATAACATAGCCCTAGCCCTAGGCCTAAACCTAACCATAACCCTAACCCTAGCCCTAACCCTAACCCTATCCCTAACCCTAGCTCTAGCCCTAGCCCTAGACCTGGCCCTAACCCTAACCCTAACCCTAGCCCTAACGCTAGCCCTAGACCTAAACCTTACCCTAGCCCTAGCCCTAGCCCTAGCCCTAGCCCTAGCCCTAACCCTAACCCTAACCCTAACCCTAACCCTAGGCCTAACACTAACCCTAACCCTAACATTAACCCTAGCCCTAGCAATAACCCTAACCCTAACCCAAACCCTAGCCCTAGCCCTAACCCGAACGCTAGCCCTAACCCTAACCCTAACCCTAAACCTAACCCTAGCCCTAGCCCTAGCCCTAGCCCTAGACCTTTCCCTACGCCTAGCCCTAGCCCTAAACCTAACCCTAACCCTAACCCTAACCCTAGCACGAACCCTAACCCTAGCCCTAACCCTAGCCCTAACCCCAACGCTAACCCTAATCCTAGCCCTAGCCGTAGCACTAGCCCTAGCCCTAACCCTAGCTCTAGCCCTAGCCCTAACCCTAACCCTAGCCCTAACCATAACCCTAACCCTAAACCTAACCCTAGCCATAACTCTAACCCTAACCCAAGCCCTAACCCTAACCCTAGCCCTAACCCTAACCCTAACCCTAACCCTAGACCTAACCCAAACCCTAACCCTAGCCCTAACCCTAACCCTAGCCCTAGCCCTAGCCCTAGCCCTAGCACTTGCCCTAGCCCTAACCCTAACCCTAACCCTAACCCTAACCCTAGCCCTAACCCTAGCCCTAGACCTAAACCTTACCCTAGCCCTAGCCCTAGCCCTAGCCCTAGCCCTAACCCTAACCCTAACCCTAACACTAACCCTAGGCATAACACTAACCCTAACCCTAACACTAACCCTAGCCGTAGCCCTAACCCTAACCCTATCCCTATCCCTAGCCCTAGCCCTAGCCCTAGCCCTCACCATAATCCTAACCCTAGCCCTAGCCCTAGGCCTAGCCATAACATAGCCCTAGCCCTAGGCCTAAACCTAACCATAACCCTAACCCTAGCCCTAACCCTAACCCTATCCCTAATCCTAGCTCTAGCCCTAGCCCTAGACCTGGCCCTAACCCTAACCCTAACTTAGCCCTAACGCTAGCCCTAGACCTAAACCTTACCCTAGCCCTAGCCCTAGCCCTAGCCCTAGCCCTAGCCCTAACCCTAACCCTAACCCTAACCCTAACCCTAGGCCTAACACTAACCCTAACCCTAACATTAACCCTAGCCCTAGCAATAACCCTAACCCTAACCCAAACCCTAGCCCTAGCCCTAACCCGAACGCTAGCCCTAACCCTAACCCTAACCCTAAACCTAACCCTAGCCCTAGCCCTAGCCCTAGACCTTTCCCTATGCCTAGCCCTAGCCCTAAACCTAACCCTAACCCTAACCCTAACCCTAGCACTAACCCTAACCCTAGCCCTAACCCTAGCCCTAACCCCAACCCTAACCCTAATCCTAGCCCTAGCCGTAGCACTAGCCCTAGCCCTAACCCTAGCTCTAGCCCTAGCCCTAACCCTAACCCTAGCCCTAACCATAACCCTAACCCTAAACCTAACCCTAGCCATAACTCTAACCCTAACCCAAGCCCTAACCCTAACCCTAGCCCTAACCCTAACCCTAACCCTAACCCTAGACCTAACCCAAACCCTAACCCTAGCCCTAACCCTAACCCTAGCCCTAGCCCTAGCCCTAGCCCTAGCACTTGCCCTAGCCCTAACCCTAACCCTAACCCTAACCCTAACCCTAGCCCTAACCCTAGCCCTAGACCTAAACCTTACCCTAGCCCTAGCCCTAGCCCTAGCCCTAGCCCTAACCCTAACCTTAACCCTAACACTAACCCTAGGCCTAACACTAACCCTAACCCTAACACTAACCCTAGCCCTAGCCCTAACCCTAACCCTATTCCTAGCCCTAGCCCTAGCCCTAGCCCTAGCCCTCACCATAATCCTAACCCTAGCCCTAGCCCTAGGCCTAGCCCTAACCTAGCCCTAGCCCTAGGCCTAACCCTAACCATAACCCTAACCCTAGCCCTAACCCTAACCCTATCCCTAACCCTAGCTCTAGCCCTAGCCCTAGACCTGGCCCTAACCCTAACCCTAACTTAGCCCTAACGCTAGCCCTAGACCTAAACCTTACACTAGCCCTAGCCCTAGCCCTAGCCCTAGCCCTAGCCCTAACCCTAACCCTAACCCTAACCCTAACCCTAGGCCTAACACTAACCCTAACCCTAACATTAACCCTAGCCCTAGCAGTAACCCTAACCCTAACCCTAAACCTAGACCTAGCCTATGCCCTAGCCCTAGACCTAGCCCTAACCATAATCCTAGCCCTAGCCCTAGCCCAAACCATAGCCCTAGCTCTAAACCTAACCCTAAACCTAACCCTATCCCTAAACCTAGCAATAGCCCTAAACCTAAACCTAGCCCTAGACCTAGCCCTAGCACTAGCCCTAGCTCTAGACATAACCCTAAACGTCACCCTAACCCTAGCCCTAGCCCAAGCCCTAGCCCTAGCCCTAGCACTAACCCTAACCCTAACCCTACCCCTAACCCAAGCTCTAGCCCTAACCCTAACCCTAACCCTAGCCCTAGCCCTAGCCCTAGCCCTAACCCTAACCCTAACCCTAGACCTAACCCTAAACCTAACCCTAGCCCTAGCCCTAGCCCTAACCCTAACCCTACTTCTAACCCTAACAATAACCCTAACCCTAGCCCTAGCACATGCCCTAGACCTAACCCTAGCCCTAACCCTAGCACTAACCCTAACCCTAACCCTAGCCCTAGCCGTAGCACTAGCCCTAGCACTAACCCTAGCACTAATCCTAACCCTAACCCTAACCCTAGCCCTAGCCGTAGCACTAGCCCTAGCACTAACCCTAGCCCTAATCCTAGCCCTAACCCTAACCCTAACCCTAACCCTAGCCCAAGCCCTAGCCCTAACCCTAACCCTAGCCCTAGCCCTAGGCCTAGCGCTAGCCCTAGCCTTAGCGCTAGCCCTTACCCTAACCCTTAACCTAGCCCTAGCCCTAACCCTAACCCTAACCCTAACCCTAGCTTAGCCCTAGCCCTAGCCCTAACCCTAACCCTTCCCTAGCCCTAACCCTAGCCCTAGCCCTAACCCCAACCCTAGCCCTATTCCTAGCCCTAGCCCTAGCCCTAGCCCTAACCCTAACCCTAACCCTAACCCTAACCCTAGCCCTAACCCTAGCCCTAGCCCTAACCCTAACCCTAGACCTATCCCTAGCCTTAGCCCTAGCCCTAGCCCTAACCCTAACCCTAACCCTAGCCCTAACGATAACCATAACCCTAAACCTAGCCCTAGCCATAACTCTAACCCTAAACCTAACCCTAGCCCTAACCCTAGCTATAGCCCTAACCCTAACCCTAAACCTAAGCTTAGCCCTAGCCCTAGCCCTAGTCCTAACCCTAACCCTAACCCTAGCCTTAACCCTAACCCTAGCCCTAGCCCTAGCCCTAACCCTAACCCTAACTCTAACCCTAGCCCTAGCCCTAGCCCTAGCCCTAGCTCTTGCCCTAGCCCTAACCTTAGCCCTAACCCTAGCCCTAACCCTAACCCTAGCCCTAACCCTAGCCCTGGCCCTAGCACTTACCTAGCCCTAACCCTAACCTAGTAGTAGCCCTAACCCTAACCCTAACCCTAGCCCTAACCATAACCCTAACCCTAAACCTAGCCCTAGCCATAACTCTAACCCTAACCCTAGCCCTAGCCCTAACCCTAACCCTAGCCCTAAACCTAACCCTAAACCTAGCCCTTGCCCTAGCCCTAGCCCTAGCCCTAACCCTAACCCTAAACCTAGCCCTAGCCCTAGCCCTAGCCCTAACCCTAAAAGTAGCCCTAGCCCTAGCCCTAACCCTAACCCTAACCCTAGCCAAAGCCCTAACCCTAGCCCTAACCCTAACCCTAACCCTAAACCTAACCCTAGCCCTAGCCCTAGCCCTCACCCTAATCCTAACCCTAGCCCTAGCCCTAGGCCTAGCCCTAGCCGTAGACTTAGCCCTAGCCCTAACCCTAACCCTAACCCTAGCCCTAACCCTAACCCTAACCCTAACCCTAGCTCTAGCCCTAGCCCTAACCCTAACCCTAACCCTAGCCCTAACCATAACCCTAACCGTTAACCTAGCCCTAGCCATAACTCTAACCCTAACCCTAGCCCTAACTCTAACCCTAGCCCTAACCCTAACCCTAGCCCTATCTCTAGCCCTAACCCTAGCCCTTGCTCTAACCCTAAACCTAAACCTAACCCTATCCCTAACCCTAGCCCTAGCCCTAACCCTAACCCTAGCCCTAGCACTATCCCTACTCTAGCCCTAGCCCTAGCCCTCACCATAATCCTAACCCTATCCCTAGCCCTAGGCCTAGCCCTAACCTAGCCCTAACACTATCCCTTGCCCCAGCCCTAGCCCTAACCCTAGCCCTAACCCTAACCCTAACCCTAGACCTAACCCTAACCCTAGCCCTAGCCCTAGCCCTAACCCTAACCCTAACCCTAACCCTAACCCTAACTTTGACAATAACCCTAACCCTAGCCCTAGCACTTGCCCTAGAGCTAACCCTAGCCCTAACCCTAGCCCTAACCCTAACCCTAACCTTAGCCCTAGCCCAATCCCTAGCCCTCGCCCTAGCACTAACCCTAACCCTAACCCTAGCCCTAACCCAAGCCCTATCCCTAAACCTAACCCTAACCCTAGCCCTAGCCCTAGCCCTAGCCCTAGCCCTAGCTCTTGCCCTAGCCCTAACCTTAGCCCTAACCCTAGCCCTAACCCTAACCCTAGCCCTAACCCTAGCACTGGCCCTAGCACTTCCCTAGCCCTAACCCTAACCTAGTACTAGCCCTAACCCTAACCCTAACCCTAGCCCTAACCATAACCCTAACCCTAAACCTAGCCCTAGCCATAACTCTAACCCTAACCCTAGCCCTAGCCCTAAACCTAACCCTAGCCCTAACCCTAACCCTAAACCTAGCCCTTGCCCTAGCCCTAGCCCTAGCCCTAGCACTAGCCCTAACCCTAAACCTAAACCTAGCCCTAGCCCTAGCCCTAGTCCTAACCCTAACTGTAGCCCTAGCCCTTGCCCTAACCCTAACCCTAACCCTAGCCAAAGCCCTAACCCTAGCCCTAAACCTAACCCTAACCCTAAACCTAACCCTAGCCCTAGCCCTAGCCGTCACCCTAATCCTAACCCTAGCCCTAGCCCTAGGCCTAGCCCTAGCCGTAGACTTAGCCCTAGCCCTAACCCTAACCCTAACCCTAGCCCTAACCCTAACCCTAACCCTAACCCTAGCTCTAGCCCTAGCCCTAACCCTAACCCTAACCCTAGCCCTAACCATAACCCTAACCGTAAACCTAGCCCTAGCCATAACTCTAACCCTAACCGTAGCCCTAGCCCTAGCCCTAACCCTAACCATAACCCTAACCCTAGCCCTAACCCTAACCCTATCCCTAACCCTAGCTCTAGCCCTAGCCCTAGACCTGGCCCTAACCCTAACCCTAACCCTAGCCCTAACGCTAGCCCTAGACCTAAACCTTACCCTAGCCCTAGCCCTAGCCCTAGCCCTAGCCCTAGCCCTAACCCTAACCCTAACCCTAACCCTAACCCTAGGCCTAACACTAACCCTAACCCTAACATTAACCCTAGCCCTAGCAGTAACCCTAACCCTAACCCTAAACCTAGACCTAGCCTATGCCATAGCCCTAGACCTAGCCCTAACCATAATCCTAGCCCTAGCCCTAGCCCAAACCATAGCCCTAGCTCTAAACCTAACCCTAAACCTAACCCTATCCCTAAACCTAGCCCTAGCCCTAAACCTAAACCTAGCCCTAGACCTAGCCCTAGCACTAGCCCTAGCTCTAGACAGAACCCTAACCGTCACCCTAACCCTAGCCCTAGCCCAAGCCCTAGCCCTAGCCCTAGCACTAACCCTAACCCTAACCCTAGCCCTAACCCAAGCTCTAGCCCTAACCCTAACCCTAACCCTAGCCCTAGCCCTAGCCCTAGCCCTAACCCTAACCCTAACCCTAGACCTAACCCTAACCCTAACCCTAGCCCTAGCACATGCCCTAGACCTGAACCTAGCCCTAACCCTAGCCCTAACCCTAGCACTAATCCTAACCCTAACCCTAACCCTAGCCCTAGCCGTAGCACTAGCCCTAGCACTAACCCTAGCCCTAATCCTAACCCTAACCCTAACCCTAACTCTAGCACTAACCCTAAACCAAGCCCTAACCCTAATCCTAACCCTAATCATAGCCCTGTCCCTAGCCCTAACCTAATCCTAACCCTAACAATAGCCCTAGCCCTAGCCCTAACCTAACCCTAAGCCTAGCCCTAGCCCTAGCCCTAGCCCTAGCCCTAACCCTAACCCTAACCCTAGCCCTAGCCCTAGCCCTAGCCCTAACATAGCCCTAGCCCTAGGCCTAACCCTAACCATAACCCTAACCCTAGCCCTAACCCTAACCCTATCCCTAACCCTAGCTCTAGCCCTAGCCCTAGACCTGGCCCTAACCCTAACCCTAACCCTAGCCCTAACGCTAGCCCTAGACCTAAACCTTACCCTAGCCCTAGCCCTAGCCCTAGCCCTAGCCCTAGCCCTAACCCTAACCCTAATCCTAACGCTAGGCCTAACACTAACCCTAAACCTAACACTAACCCTAGCCCTAGCAATAACCCTAACCCTAACCCTAAACCTAGACCTAGCCAATGCCCTAGCCCTAGACCTAGCCCTAACCCTAACCCTAGCCCTAGCTCTAGCCCTAACCCTAGCCCTAGCTCTAACCCTAAACCTAAACCTAACCCTATCCCTAACCCTAGCCCTAGCCCTAAACCTAACCCTAGCCCTAGCCCTATCCCTACTCTAGCCCTAGCCCTAGCCCTCACCATAATCCTAACCCTATCCCTAGCCCTAGGCCTAGCCCTAACCTAGCCCTAACCCTATTCCTAGCCCCAGCCCTAGCCCTAACCCTAGCCCTAACCCTAACCCTAACCCTAGACCTAACCCTAACCCTAGCCCTAGCCCTAGCCCTAACCCTAACCCTAACCCTAACCCTAACAATAACCCTAACCCTAGCCTTAGCACTTGCCCTAGACCTAACCCTAGCCCTAACCCTTGCACTAACCCTAACCCTAACCCTAGCCCTAGCCCAAGCCCTAACCCTCACCCTAGCACTAACCCTATCCCTAACCCTAGCCCTAACCCAAGCCCTAGCCCTAACCCTAACCCTAACCCTAGCCCTAGCCCTAGCCCTAGCCCTAACCCTAACCCTAGCCCTAGCCCTAGGCCTAGCGCTAGCCCTAGCCTTAGCCCTAGCCCTTACCCTAACCCTTAACCTAGCCCAAACCCTAACCCTAACCCTAACCCTAACCCTAACCCTAACCCTAGCTTAGCCCTAGCCCTAGCCCTAACCCTAACCCTTCCCTAGACCTAACCCTAGCCCTAGCCCTAACCCCAACCCTAGCCCTATTCCTAGCCCTAGCCATAGCCCTAGCCCTAACCCTAACCCTAACCCTAACCCTAGCCCTAACCCTAGCCCTATCCCTAACCCTAACCCTAGACCTATCCCTAGCCTTAGCCCTAGCCCTAGCCCTAACCCTAACCCTAACCCTAGCCCTAACGATAACCATAACCCTAAACCTAGCCCTAGCCATAACTCTAACCCTAAACCTAACCCTAGCCCTAACCCTAGCTATAGCCCTAACCCTAACTCTAAACGTAAGCTTAGCCCTAGCCTAGCCCTAGTCCTAACCCTAACCCTAACCCTAGCCCTAACCCTAACCCTAGCCCTAGCCCTAGCCCTAACCCTAACCCTAACTCTAACCCTAGCCCTAGCCCTAGCCCTAGCCCTAGCTCTTGCCCTAGCCCTAACCTTAGCCCTAACCCTAGCCCTAACCCTAACCCTAGCCCTAACCCTATCCCTGTCCCTAGCACTTCCCTAGCCCTAACCCTAACCTAGTACTAGCCCTAAACCTAACCCTAACCCTAGCCCTAACCCTAACCCTAACCCTAAACCTAGCGCTAGCCATAACTCTAACCCTAACCCTAGCCCTAGCCCTAACCCTAACCGTAGCCCTAGCCCTAGCCCTAGCCCTAACCCTAACCCTAACCCTAGCCAAAGCCCTAACCCTAGCCCTAACCCTAACCCTAACCCTAAACTTAACCCTAGCCCTAGCCCTAGCCCTCACCCTAATCCTAACCCTAGCCCTAGCCCTAGGCCTAGCCCTAGGCGTAGACTTAGCCCTAGCGCTAACCCTAACCCTAACCCTAGCCCTAACCCTAACCCTAACCCTAACCCTAGCTCTAGCCCTAGCCCTAACCCTAACCCTAACCCTAGCCCTAACCATAACCCTAACCGTAAACCTAGCCCTAGCCATAACTCTAACCCTAACCCTAGCCCTAACTCTAACCCTAGCCCTAACCCTAACCCTAGCCCTAGCTCTAGCCCTAACCCTAGCCCTAGCTCTAACCCTAAACCTAAACCTAACCCTATCCCTAACCCTAGCCCTAGCCCTAACCCTAACCCTAGCCCTAGCACTATCCCTACTCTAGCCCTAGCCCTAGCCCTCACCATAATCCTAACCCTATCCCTAGCCCTAGGCCTAGCCCTAACCTAGCCCTAACACTATCCCTTGCCCCAGCCCTAGCCCTAACCCTAGCCCTAACCCTAACCCTAACCCTAGACCTAACCCTAACCCTAGCCCTAGCCCTAGCCCTAACCCTAACCCTAACCCTAACCCTAACCCTGACAATAACCCTAACCCTAACCCTAGCTCTTGCCCTAGAGCTAACCCTAGCCCTAACCCTAGCCCTAACCCTAGCCCTAACCCTAACCCTAACCTTAGCCCTAGCCCAAGCCATAGCCCTCGCCCTAGCACTAACCCTAACCCTAACCATAGCCCTAACCCAAGCCCTATCCCTAACCCTAACCCTAACACTAGCCCTAGCCCTAGCCCTAGCCCTAGCTCTTGCCCTAGCCCTAACCTTAGCCCTAACCCTAGCCCTAACCCTAACCCTAGCCCTAACCCTAGCCCTGGCCCTAGCACTTCCCTAGCCCTAACCCTAACCTAGTAGTAGCCCTAACCCTAACCCTAACCCTAGCACTAACCATAACCCTAACCCTAAACCTAGCCCTAGCCATAACTCTAACCCTAACCCTAGCCGTAGCCCTAACCCTAACCCTAGCCCTAACCCTAACCCTAATCCTAGCCCTTGCCCTAGCCCTAGCCCTAGCCCTAACCCTAACCCTAAACCTAGCCCTAGCCCTAGCCCTAACCCTAACCGTAGCCCTAGCCCTAGCCCTAGCCCTAACCCTAACCCTAACCCTAGCCAAAGCCCTAACCCTAGCCCTAAACCTAACCCTAACCCTAAACCTAACCCTAGCCCTAGCCCTAGCCCTCACCCTAATCCTAACCCTAGCCCTAGCCCTAGGCCTAGCCCTAGCCGTAGACTTAGCCCTAGCCCTAACCCTAACCCTAATCCTAGCCCTAACCCTAACCCTAACCCTAGCTCTAGCCCTAGCCCTAACCCTAACCCTAACCCTAACCCTAACCCTAGCCCTAACCATAACCCTAACCGTAAACCTAGCCCTAGCCCTAACCCTAACCCTAAACCTAGCCCTTGCCCTAGCCCTAGCCCTAGCCCTAGCCCTAGCCCTAACCCTAACCCTATCCATAACCTTAGCCCTAGCCCTAGCCCTAGCCCAAGCCCTACCCCTAGCCCTAACCCTAACATTAACCCTAACACTAACCCTAAACCTAGCCCTAGCCCTAGCCCTAGCCCTAACCTTAACCCTACAGTAACCCTAACCCTAGCCTAAGCCCTAGCTCTAGCCCTAGCCCTAACCCTAACCCTAACCCTAACCCTAAAACTAACAATAACCCTAGCTCTAGGCCTAGGCCTTGCCCTAGCACTAACCCTAACCCTAACCCTAACCGCAAACCAAACCTAGCCCTAACCATAACCCAACCCTAGCCCTAAACCTAGCCCTAGCCCTAACCCTAATCCTAAACCTAAACCTAACCCTAGCCCTAGCCCTAGCCCTAACCCTAACCCTAACCCTAGCCCTAACCCTAGCCCTATCCCTAACCCTAGCCCTAACCCTAACCCTAAACCTAGCCCTAACGCTAACCCTAGCCCTAAACCTAACCCTAACCCTAACCCTAAACCTAGCCCTAGCCCTAACCCTAGTCCTAGCCCTAACCCTAACACTAGACCTAGCCCTAGCCCTAGCCCTAGCCCTAGCCCTAAACCTAACCCTAACCCTAACCGTAGCCCTAGCCCTAAACCTAACCCTAACCCTATCCCTAGCCCTAACCCTAACCCTAAACCAAGCCCTAACCCTAGCCCTAGCCCTAACTCTAACACTAAACCTAACCCTAGCCCTAACCCTAACCCTAACACTAGCCCTAACCATAACCCTAACCCTAACCCTAATGCTAAACCTAAACCTAACCCTAGCCCTAGCCCTAGCCCTAGCCCTAACCCTAACCCTAGCAATAGCCCTAGCCCTAAACCTAACCCTAACCTAATCCTAACCCTAGCCCTAGCCCTAACCCTAGTCCTAGACCTAACGCTAACACTAGACATAGCCCTAGCCCTAGCCCTAGCCCTAGGCCTAACCCTAACCCTAGCCCTAGCCCTAGCCTTTACCCTAACCCTAACACTAGACCCAGCCCTAGCCCTAGCCCTAACCCTAACCCTAACCATAACCCTAGCCCTAACCCTAACCCTAACCCTAGCCCTAACCCTAACACTTGCCCTAACATTAACCCTAACCTTAGACCTAACCCTAGCCCTAACGCTAACCCTAGCCCTAGTCCTAACCCTAACCCTACCCCTAGCCCTAGCCCTAGCCAAAGGCCAAGCCCTAACCCTAGCCCTAACCCTAACACTAACCCTAACACTAACCCTAAACCTAGCCCTAGCCAAGCCCTAGCCCTAGCCCTAACCCTAACCCTACAGTAACCCTAAACCTAGCCTAAGCCCTAGCTCTAGCCCTAGCCCTAGCCCTAACCCTAACCCTAACACTAACACTAAACCTAGCTCTAGGCCTAGCCCTAGACTTAGCACTAACCAAAACCCTAACCCTAAAACTAACCATAAACCTAGCCCTAGCCCTAACCATAACACAACCCTAGCCCAAAACCTAGCCCTAGCCCTATCCCTAATCCTAAACCTAAACCTAACCCTAGCCCTATCCCTAACCCAAGCCCTAAGAATAACTGTATCCCTAACCCTACCCCTAGCCCTAGCCCTAGCCCTAGCCCTAAATATAACCCTAACCCTAAACCTAGCCCTAGCCCTAAACCTAGCCCTAACAATAACTGTAACCCTAACCCTACACCTAGCCCTAGCCCTAGCCCTAAACATAACCCTAACCCTAAACCTAGCCCTAGCCCTAACCCTAATCCTAACCCTAAACCTAGCCCTAGCCCTAGCCCTAGCCCTAGCCCTAACCCTAACCCTAACCCTAACCTTAGCCCTAGCCCTAGCCCTATCCCTAGCCCAAGCCCTACCCCTAGCCCTAACCCTAACATTAACCCTAACACTAACCCTAAACCTAGCCCTAGCCCTAGCCCTAGCCCTAGCCCTAACCTTAACCCTACAGTAACCCTAAACCTAGCCTAAGCCCTAGCTCTAGCCCTAGCCCTAACCCTAACCCTAACCCTAAAACTAACACTAACCCTAGCTCTAGGCCTAGGCCTTGCCCTAGCACTAACCCTAACCCTAACCCTAACCGCAAACCAAACCTAGCCCTAACCATAACCGAACCCTAGCCCTAAACCTAGCCCTAGCCCTAACCCTAATCCTAACCTAAACCTAACCCTAGCCCTAGCCCTAGCCCTAACCCTAACCCTAACCCTAGCCCTAACCCTAGCCCTAACCCTAACCCTAGCCCTAACCCTAACCCTAACCCTAGCCCTAACGCTAACCCTAGCCCTAAACCTAACCCTAACCCTAAACCTAAACCTAGCCCTAGCCCTAACCCTAGTCCTAGCCCTAACCCTAACACTAGACCTAGCCCTAGCCCTAGCCCTAAACCTAACCCTAACCCTAACCGTAGCCCTAGCCCTAAACCTAACCCTAACCCTAGCCCTAGCCCTAACCCTAACCCTAAACCAAGCCCTAAACCTAGCCCTAGCCCTAACTCTAACACTAAACCTAACCCTAGCCCTAACCCTAACCCTAACACTAGCCCTAACCATAACCCTAACCCTAACCCTAATGCTAAACCTAAACCTAACCATAGCCCTAGCCGTAACCCTAGTCCTAGCCCTAACGCTAACACTAGACCTAGCCCTAGCCCTAGCCCTAGCCCTAGCCCTAACCCTAACCCTAGCCCTAGCCCTAGCCCTAACCCTAACCCTAACCTAATCCTAACCCTAGCCCTAGCCCTAGCCCTAGCACTAGCCCTAGCCCTAGCCCTAGCCCTAAACCTAACCCTAACCATGGCCCTAAACCTAAGCCTAGCCCTAGCCCTATACTAAGCCCTAGCCCTAGCCTTTACCCTAACCCTAACACTAGCCCCAGGCCTAGCCCTAGCCCTAACCCTAACCCTAACCATAACCCTAGCCATAACCCTAACCCTAACCCTAACCCTAGCCCTAATCCTAACACTTGCCCTAACATTAACCCTAACCTTAGACCTAACCCTAGCCCTAACCCTAACCCTAGCCCTAGCCCTAACCCTAACCCTAGCCCTAACCCTAGCCAAAGGCCAAGCCCTAACCCTAGCCCTAACCCTAACACTAACCCTAACACTAACCCTAAACCTAGCCCTAGCCAAGCCCTAGCCCTAGCCCTAACCCTAACCCTACAGTAACCCTAAACCTAGCCTAAGCCCTAGCTCTAGCCCTAGCCCTAGCCCTAACCCTAACCCTAACACTAACACTAACCCTAGCTCTAGGCCTAGCCCTAGACTTAGCACTAACCAAAACCCTAACCCTAAAACTAACCATAAACCTAGCCCTAGCCCTAACCATAACCCAACCCTAGCCCAAAGACTAGCACTAGCCCTATCACTAATCCTAACCCTAAACCTAACCCTAGCCCTATCCCTAACCCTAGCCCTAACAATAACTGTATCCCTAACGCTACCCCTAGCCCTAGACCTAGCCCTAAACATAACCCTAACCCTAAACCTAGCCCTAG
>OX463234.1:20040925-20053425 GCA_949820135.1 Sylvilagus floridanus | reverse complement strand
AACCTAACCCTAGCCCTAACCCTAACACTAACCCTAACCATAACCCTAAACCTAGCCCTAGCCCTAACCCTAAACCTAACCCTAGCCCTAGCCCTAGCCCTAACCCCAACCCTAACCCTAACCCTAGCCCTTGCCCTAACGCTAACCCTAACCCTAACCCTAGCCCTAAACCCAACCCTTAACCTAGCCTTAGCCCTAGCCCTAGCCCTAGTCCTTGTCCTAGCCCTAACACTAACCCTAAACCTAACCCTAAACCTTACCCTAACCCTAGCCCTATCCCTAAACCTAGCCCTAGCCCTAACCCTAACACTAACCCTAGCACTAGCCCAAGCCATAGCCCTAGCCCTAACCATAAACCTAACCCTAAACCTACCCCTAGTCCTAGCCCAAAGCCTAACTCTAACACTAGCCCTAGCCCTAAACCTAACCCTAACCCTAACACTAGCCCTAACCCTAACCCTACCCCTAACCCAAATCCTAACCTTAGCCCTAGCCCTAGACCTAGACCTAGCCCTAACCCTAACCCTAGCCTTAGCCCGAAACGTAGCCCTAGCCCTAAACCTAACCCTAGCACTAGCCCTAGCCCTAGCCCTAGCCCTAACCCTAACCCTAGCCCTAACCCTAACCCTAGCCCTAAACCTAACCCTAAACCTAACCCTAGCCCTAGCCCTAGCCCTAGCCCTAGCCCTAACGATAACCCTACCCCTAACCCAAGCCCTAGCCCTAGCCCTAGTCCTAACCATAACCCAACCCTAGCCCTAAACCTAGCCCTAGCCCTAACCCTAATCCCAAAACTATACCTAACCCTAGCCCTAGCCCTAGCCCTAACCCTAACCCTAACCCTAACCTTAGCCCTAGCCCTAGCTCTAGCCCTAGCCCTTACCCTAAGCTTAACCCTAACCCTAACCCTAATCCTAACACTAACCCTAGCACTAGGCCTAGCCCTAGCCCTAGCCCTTACCCCTAACCCTAACGCTAACCCTAACCCTAGCCCTAGCCCTAGCCCTAACCCTAACACTAACCCTAACCCTAGCCCTAAACCTAGCCCTTGCCCTAACCCTAACCCTAACCCTAAAACTAATCCTAACCCTAGCCCTAGCCCTAGCCCTTGCCCTAACCCTAACCATAGCCCTAGCCCTAAACCAAGCCCTACCCCTAACCCTAACCCTAGCCCAAGCCCTATCCCTAGTCCTAGCCCTAACCTTAGCCCTAGCCCTAAACCAAGCCCTACACCTAACCCTAAACCTAGCACTAGCCCTAAACCAAGCCCTACCCCTAACCCTAACCATAACTGTAACCCTAGCCCTAGCCCTAACCCTAACCCTAACCCTAACCCTAGCCCTAGCCCAAACCCTAACCCTAACCCTAACCCTAACCCTAAACATAACCCTAGCCCTAGACCTAGCCCTAACCCTAACCCTAACCCTAACCCTAACCCTATCCCTAGCCATATACCTAGCCCTAGCCCTAACCCTAGCCCTAGCCCTAGCCCTAGCCCTAGCCCTAGCCCTAAACCTAACCCAAACCCTAACCCTAGCCCTAACCCTAACCCTAACCCTAGCCCTAGCCCTAGCCCTAGACCTAGACCTAGCCCTAGCCCTAGACCTAACCCTAGCCCTAACCCTAACACTAACACTAACACTAACCCTAACCCTAGCCCTAGCCCTAGCCCTACTCCTAGCCCTAGCCCTAACCCTAACCCTAACCCTAACACTAACCCTAACCCTAGCCTTAGCCCTAGCCCTAGCCCTAGCCCTAGCCCTAACCCTAACCCTATCCCTAGCCCTAGCCTGAACCCTAACCCTAACCCTAACCCTAGCCCTATCCCTAGCACTAGCCCTAGCCCTAGGCCTAGCCCAGCCCTAGCACTAGCCCTAACCCTAACCCTAACACTAGCCCTAACCCTAACTCTAGCCCTAGCCCTATCCCTAGCCCTAGCCCTAGCCCAAACCCTAACTCTAACCCTAGCGCTAACCCAAACCCTAGCCCTAGACCTAGCTCTAGCCCTAGCCCTAGCCTTAGCCATAACCCTAACCCTAACCCTAACCCTAGACCTAGCCCTAGCCCTAGCCCTAACCCTAACGCTAACCCTAGCCCTAGCCCTAGCCCTAGCCCTAGACCTAGCGCTAGCTCTGACCCTAACCGTAACCCTACCCATATCCCTAATCCTAACCCTTAACCTAGCCCTAGCCCTAGCCCTAGCCCTAACCCTAACCCTAACCCTAGCCCTAACCCTAACCCTAGCCCTAAACCTATCCCTAAACCTAAACCTAGCCCTAGCCCTAGCCCTAACGATAACCCTAACCCTAACCCTAACACTAGACCTAGACCTAGCCCTAGACCTAATCCTAACCCTAGCCCTAAACCTAGCCCTAGCCCTAACCCTAGCCCTAACCCTAATCCTAACCCTAGCCCTAGGCCTAGCCCTAGCCCTAGCCCTAAACCTAACCCTAATGCTAACCCTAGCCCTAACCCTAACCCTAGCCCTAACCCTAAAGTAACCCTAAACCTAGCCCTAGCCCTAGCCCTAGCCCTAACCATAACTCTAAACCTAACCCTACCCTAGCCCTAACCCTAATCGTAGCCCTAGCCCTAACCCTAACCCTAGCCCTAGCACTAGCCCTAGCCCAAACCCAAGCCCTAACCCTAGCCCTAACCCTTACACTAACCCTAACACTAACCCTAAACCTATTACTAGCCCTAGCCCTAGCCCTAGCCCTAACCCTAACCCTACAGTAACCCTAACCCTAGGCTAAGCCCTAGCTCTAGCCCTATCCCTAGTCCTAACCCTAACCCTAACACTAACACTAAACCTAGCTCTAGGCCTAGCCCTAGCCCTAGCACTAACCCTAACCCTAACCCTAACCCTAACCCTAACCCTAACCATAAACCTAGCCCTAGCCCTAACCATAACCCAACCCTAGCCCTAAACCTAGCCCTAGCCCTAACCCTAAACCTAACCCTAGCCCTAGCCCTAACCCTAACCCTAGCCCTAACCCTAAAGTAACCCTAAACCTAGCCCTAGCCCTAGCCCTAGCCCTAGCCCTACCCCTAAACCTAACCCTAGCCCTAACCCTAACCCTAGCCCTAGACCTAGCTCTAGCCCTAGCCATAACCCTAACCCTAACCCTAACCCTAACCCTAGACCTAGCCCTAGCCCGAGCCCTAACCCTAACCCTAACCCTAGCCCTAGCCCTACCCCTAGACTTAACCCTAGCTCTAACCCTAACCGTAACCCTATACCTAACCCTAACGCTAACCCTAACCTAGCCCTAGCCCTAGCCCTAGACCTAGCCCTAACCCTAACCCTAACCCTAACCCTAACGCTAACCCTAGCCCTAAACCTAACCCTAAACCTAACCCTAGCCCTAGCCCTAGCCCTAGCCCTAACGATAACCCTAACCCTAACCCAAGCCCTAGGCCTAACCCTAGCCATAACCCTAACTCTAACCCTAAACCTAGCCCTAGCCCTGGCCCTAATCCTAAACTTATCCCAAGCCCTAACCCTAGCCTAGCCTTAACCCTAACCCTAGCCCTAGCCCTAGCCCAAGCCCTAACGATAACCCGAACCCTAAACCAAGCCCTAGCCCTAGCCCTAGCCCTAACCCTAACCCTAACCCTAACCCTAGCCCTACACTAGCCCTAGCCCTAACCCTAACCCTAAACCTAAACCCTAGCCCTAACCCTAACCCTAGCCCTAGCCCTAGCTCTAGCCCTAGCCCTAACCCTAACCATAACCCTAGCCCTAGCCCTAACCCTAACAATAACCCTAGCCCTAACCCTAACCCTAACCCTAACCCTAGCCCTAGCCCTAGCCCTAGCCCTAACCCTAACCCTAATGCTAACACTAGCCCTAACCCTAACCCTAGACCTAACCCTAAAACTAACCCTAAACCTAGCCCTAGCCCTAGCCCTAGCCCTAACCATAACTCTAAACCTAAACCTAGCCCTAGACCTAACCCTAACCCTAGCCCTAGTCCTAACCCTAACCCTAACCCTAGCCCTAGCCCTAACCCTAACCCTAGCCCTAGCCCTAACCCTAACCCTAGCCCTAGCCCTAGACCTAGCCCTAGCCCTAACCCTAACCCTAATGCTAACCCTAGCCCTAACCCTAACCCTAGCCCTAACCCTAACAGTAACCCTAAACCTAGCCCTAGCCCTAGCCCTAACGATAACCCTAACCCTAACCCTAACACTAGACCTAGACCTAGCCCTAGACCTAATCCTAACCCTAGCCCTAAACCTAGCCCTAGCCCTAACCCTAGCCCTAACCCTAATCCTAACCCTAGCCCTAGGCCTAGCCCTAGCCCTAGCCCTAAACCTAACCCTAATGCTAACCCTAGCCCTAACCCTAACCCTAGCCCTAACCCTAAAGTAACCCTAAACCTAGCCCTAGCCCTAGCCCTAGCCCTAACCATAACTCTAAACCTAACCCTACCCTAGCCCTAACCCTAATCGTAGCCCTAGCCCTAACCCTAACCCTAGCCCTAGCACTAGCCCTAGCCCTAACCATAACTCTAAACCTAAACCTAGCCCTAGACCTAACCCTAACCCTAGCCCTAGTCCTAACCCTAACCCTAACACAGCCCTAGCCCTAACCCTAACCCTAGCCCTAGCCCTAACCCTAACCCTAGCCCTAGCCCTAGACCTAGCCCTAGCCCTAACCCTAACCCTAATGCTAACCCTAGCCCTAACCCTAACCCTAGCCCTAACCCTAACAGTAACCCTAAACCTAGCCCTAGCCCTAGCCCTAGCCCTAACCCTAATCCTAACCCTAAACCTAGCCCTAGCCATAGCCCTAACCCAATCCCTAACCCTAAACTTAACCCTAGCCCTAGCCCTAGTCCTAGCCCTAGCCCAAGCCCTAACCCTAGCCCTAACCCTAACATTAACCCTAACAATAAACCTAAACCTAGCCCTAGCCCTAGCCCTAGCCCTAACCCTAACCCTACAGTAACCCTAACCCTAGCCTAAGCCCTAGCTCTAGCCCTACCCCTAACCCTAAACCTAACCCTAAAACTAACATTAACCCTAGCTCTAGGCCTAGGCCTAGCCCTAGCACTAACCCTAACCAAAACCCTAACCGTAAACCAAACCTAGCCCTAACCATAACCCAACCCTAGCCCTAAACCTAGCCCTAGCCCTAACCCTATTCCTAAACCTAAACCTAACCCTAGCCCTAGCCCTAGCACTAACCCTAACCCTAAACCTAACCCTAAACCTAGCCCTAACCCTAGCCCTAATCCTAACCCTAGGCCTAACCCTAAACCTAACCCTAGCCCTAACGCTAACCCTAGCCCTAAACCTAACCCTAACCCTAACCCTAACCCTAGCCCTAGCCCTAACCCTAGTCCTAGCCCTAACCCTAACACTAGACCTAGCCCTAGCCCTAGCCCTAGCCCTAACCCTAACCCTAACCCTAACCGTAGCCCTAGCCCTAAACCTAACCCTAACCACATCCCTAGCCCTAACCCTAACCCTAAACCAAGCCCTAACCCTAGCCCTAGCCCTAACTCTAACACTAAACCTAACCCTAGCCCTAACCCTAACCCTAACACTAGCCCTAACCCTAACCCTAACCCTAACCCTAACGCTAAACCTAAACTTAACCCTAGCCCTAGCCCTAACCCTAGTCCTAGCCCTAACCCTAACACTAGATCTAGCCCTGGCCCTAGCCCTAGCCCTAGCCCTAGCCCTAACCCTAACCCTAACCCTAGCCCTAGCCCTAACCCTAACCCTAACCCTAACCCTAACCCTAACCCTAGCCCTAGCCCTAACCCTAACCCTAGCCCTAGCCCTAACCCTAATCCTAGCCCTAGCCCTAGCCCTAGCCCTAGCCCTAACCGTAACCCTAAGGCTAACCCTTGCCCTAACCCTAACCCTAGCCCTAACCCTAACAGTAACCCTAAACCTAGCCCTAGCCCTAGCCCTAACACTAATCCTAAACCTAAACCTAGCCCTAGCCCTAGCCCTAGCCCTAACCCTAACCCTATCCCTAACCTTAGCCCTAGCCCTAGCCCTAGACCTAGCCCAAGCCCTACCCCTAGCCCTAACCCTAACATTAACCCTAACACTAACCCTAAACCTAGCCCTAGCCCTAGCCCTAGCCCTAACCCTAACCCTAACCCTAAAACTAACACTAACCCTAGCTCTAGGCCTAGGCCTTGCCCTAGCACTAACCCTAACCCTAACCCTAACCGCAAACCAAACCTAGCCCTAACCATAACCCAACCCTAGCCCTAAACCTAGCCCTAGCCCTAACCCTAATCCTAAACCTAAACCTAACCCTAGCCCTAGCCCTAGCCCTAACCCTAACCCTAACCCTAGCCCTAACCCTAGCCCTAACCCTAACCCTAGCCCTAACCCTAACCCTAAACCTAGCTCTAACGCTAACCCTAGCCCTAAACCTAACCCTAACCCTAACCCTAACCCTAAACCTAGCCCTAGCCCTAACCCTAGTCCTAGCCCTAACCCTAACACTAGACCTAGCCCTAGCCCTAGCCCTAGCCCTAAACCTAACCCTAACCCTAAACGTAGCCCTAGCCCTAAACCTAACCCTAACCCTATCCCTAGCCCTAACCCTAACCCTAAACCAAGCCCTAACCCTAGCCCTAGCCCTAACTCTAACACTAAACCTAACCCTAGCCCTAACCCTAACCCTAACACTAGCCCTAACCATAACCCTAACCCTAACGCTAATGCTAAACCTAAACCTAACCCTAGCCCTAGCCCTAGCCCTAGCCCTAACCCTAACCCTAGCAATAGCCCTAGCCCTAAACCTAACCCTAACCTAATCCTAAACCTAGCCCTAGCCCTAACCCTAGTCCTAGACCTAACGCTAACACTAGACATAGCCCTAGCCCTAGCCCTAGCCCTAGCCCTAACCCTAACCCTAGCCCTAGCCCTAGCCTTTACCCTAACCCTAACACTAGCCCCAGCCCTAGCCCTAGCCCTAACCCTAACCCTAACCATAACCCTAGCCCTAACCCTAACCCTAACCCTAACCCTAACCCTAACCCTAGCCCTAACCCTAACACTTGCCCTAACATTAACCCTAACCTTAGACCTAACCCTAGCCCTAACCCTAACCCTAGCCCTAGTCCTAACCCTAACCCTACCCCTAGCCCTAGCCCTAGCCAAAGGCCAAGCCCTAACCCTAGCCCTAACCCTAACACTAACCCTAACACTAACCCTAAACCTAGCCCTAGCCAAGCCCTAGCCCTAGCCCTAACCCTAACCCTACAGTAACCCTAAACCTAGCCTAAGCCCTAGCTCTAGCCCTAGCCCTAGCCCTAACCCTAACCCTAACACTAACACTAACCCTAGCTCTAGGCCTAGCCCTAGACTTAGCACTAACCAAAACCCTAACCCTAAAACTAACCATAAACCTAGCAAGAGCCCTAACCATAACACAACCCTAGCCCAAAACCTAGCCCTAGCCCTATCCCTAATCCTAAACCTAAACCTAACCCTAGCCCTATCCCTAACCCAAGCCCTAAGAATAACTGTATCCCTAACCCTACCCCTAGCCCTAGCCCTAGCCCTAGCCCTAAACATAACCCTAACCCTAAACCTAGCCCTAGCCCTAACCCTAGCCCTAACAATAACTGTAACACTAACCCTACCCCTAGCCCTAGCCCTAGCCCTAAAAATAACCCTAACCCTAAACCTAGCCCTAGCCCTAACCCTAATCCTAACCCTAAACCTAGCCCTAGCCCTAGCCCTAGCCCTAACCCTAACCCTAACCCTAACCTTAGCCCTAGCCCTAGCCCTATCCCTAGCCCAAGCCCTACCCCTAGCCCTAACCCTAACATTAACCCTAACACTAACACTAACCCTAAACCTAGCCCTAGCCCTAGCCCTAGCCCTAGCCCTAACCTTAACCCTACAGTAACCCTAACCCTAGCCTAAGCCCTAGCTCTAGCCCTAGCCCTAACCTTAACCCTAACCCTAAAACTAACACTAACCCTAGCTCTAGGCCTAGGCCTTGCCCTAGCACTAACCCTAACCCTAACCCTAACCGCAAACCAAACCTAGCCCTAACAATAACCGAACCCTAGCCCTAAACCTAGCCCTAGCCCTAACACTAATCCTAACCTAAACCTAACCCTAGCCCTAGCCCTAGCCCTAACCCTAACCCTAACCCTAGCCCTAACCCTAGCCCTAACCCTAACCCTAGCCCTAACCCTAACCCTAACCCTAGCCCTAACGCTAACCCTAGCACTAAACCTAACCCTAACCCTAAACCTAAACCTAGCCCTAGCCCTAACCCTAGTCCTAGCCCTAACCCTAACACTAGACCTAGCCCTAGCCCTAGCCCTAAACCTAACCCTAACCCTAACCGTAGCCCTAGCCCTAAACCTAAACCTAACCCTAACCCTAACACTAGCCCTAACCATAACCCTAACCCTAACCCTAATGCTAAACCTAAACCTAACCATAGCCCTAGCCCTAACCCTAGTCCTAGCCCTAACGCTAACACTAGACCTAGCCCTAGCCCTAGCCCTAGCCCTAACCCTAACCCTAGCCCTAGCCCTAGCCCTAACCCTAACCCTAACCTAATCCTAACCCTAGCCCTAGCCCTAGCCCTAGCACTAGCCCTAGCCCTAGCCCTAGCCCTAAACCTAACCCTAACCATGGCCCTAAACCTAAGCCTAGCCCTAGCCCTATACTAAGTCCTAGCCCTAGCCCTAGCCTTTACCCTAACCCTAACACTAGCCCCAGGCCTAGCCCTAGCCCTAACCCTAACCCTAACCATAACCCTAGCCATAACCCTAACCCTAACCCTAACCCTAGCCCTAACCCTAACCCTAGCCCTAGCCCTAGCCAAAGGCCAAGCCCTAACCCTAGCCCTAACCCTAACACTAACCCTAACACTAACCCCAAACCTAGCCCTAGCCAAGCCCTAGCCCTAGCCCTAACCCTAACCCTACAGTAACCCTAAACCTAGCCTAAGCCCTAGCTCTAGCCCTAGCCCTAGCCCTAACCCTAACCCTAACACTAACACTAACCCTAGCTCTAGGCCTAGCCCTAGACTTAGCACTAACCAAAACCCTAACCCTAAAACTAACCATAAACCTAGCCCTAGCCCTAACCATAACCCAACCCTAGCCCAAAGCCTAGCCCTAGCCCTATCACTAATCCTAACCCTAAACCTAACCCTAGCCCTATCCCTAACCCTAGCCCTAACAATAACTGTATCCCTAACCCTACCCCTAGCCCTAGCCCTAGCCCTAAACATAACCCTAACCCTAAACCTAGCCCTAGCCCTAACCCTAGCCCTAACAATAAATGTAACCTTAACCCTACCCCTAGCCCTAGACCTAGCCCTAAACATAACCCTAACCCTAAACCTAGCCCTAGCCCTAACCCTAATCCTAAACATAAACCTAACCCTAGCCCTAGCACTAGCCCTAACCCTAACCCTAACCCTAGCCCTAACCCTAGCCCTAACCCTAACCCTAGCCCTAACCCTAACCCTAACCCTAGCCCTAACGCTAACCCTAGCCCTAAACCTAACCCTAACCCTAACCCTAACCCTAGCCCTAGCCCTAACCCTAGTCCTAGCCCTAACCCTAACACTAGACCTAGCCCTAGCCCTAGCCCTAGCCCTAGCCCTAGCCCTAAACCTAACCCTAACCCTAACCGTAGCCCTAGCCCTAACCCTAACCCTAACCCTATCCCTAGCCCTAACCCTAACACTAAACCAAGCCCTAACCCTAGCCCTAGCCCTAACTCTAACACTAAACCTAACCCTAGCCCTAACCCTAACCCTAACACTAGCCCTAACCCTAACCCTAACCCTAACCCTAACGCTAAACCTAAACCTAACCCTAGCCCTAGCACTAGCCCTAACCCTAACCCTAACCCTAGCCCTAACCCTAGCCCTAACCCTAACCCTAGCCCTAACCCTAACCCTAACCCTAGCCCTAACGCTAACCCTAGCCCTAAACCTAACCCTAACCCTAACCCTAACCCTAGCCCTAGCCCTAACCCTAGTCCTAGCCCTAACCCTAACACTAGACCTAGCCCTAGCCCTAGCCCTAGCCCTAGCCCTAGCCCTAAACCTAACCCTAACCCTAACCGTAGCCCTAGCCCTAACCCTAACCCTAACCCTATCCCTAGCCCTAACCCTAACACTAAACCAAGCCCTAACCCTAGCCCTAGCCCTAACTCTAACACTAAACCTAACCCTAGCCCTAACCCTAACCCTAACACTAGCCCTAACCCTAACCCTAACCCTAACCCTAACGCTAAACCTAAACCTAACCCTAGCCCTAGCCCTAACCCTAGTCCTAGCCCTAATGCTAACACTAGACCTAGCCCTAGCCCTAGCCCTAGCTCTAGCCCTAGCCCTAACCCTAACCCTAGCCCTAGCCCTAGCCCTAACCCTAACCCTAACCTAATCCTAACCCTAGACCTAGCCCTAGCCCGAGCGCTAGCCCTAGCCCTAACCCTAGCCTTAACCCTAACCCTAAACCTGACCTTAACCCTAGCCCTAGCCCTAGCCCTAACCCTAAACTTAACCCTGACCTTAACCCTAGCCCTAGCCCTAGCCGTAGCCCTAGCCCTAACCCTAACCCTAACCCTAGCCCTAGCCCTAAACCTAACCCTAACCCTAACCCTAACCCTAACTCTAGCCCTAGGCCTAGCCCTAGCACTAGCCCTAGCCCTAGCCCTAAACTTAACCCTAACCATAACCCTAGCCCTAGCCCTAAACCTAACCCTAACCCTAGCCTTAGCCCTAGCCCTAGCCATAGCCCTAACCCTAACCCTAGCCCTAGCATAGCACTAACCCTAGCCCTAGCCCTAGCCTAACCCTAACCCTAGCCCTAGCCCTAAACCTAACCCTAGACCTAACGCTAACCCTAACCCTAACCCTAACCCTAACCCTAATCCTTGCCCTAGCCCAAGCCCTAACCCTAAACCTAACCCTAGCCCTAGCCCTAAACCTAACCCTAGCCCTAACCCTAACCCTAACCCTAACCCTAACCCTAACCCTAACCCTAATCCTAGCCCTAGCCCTAGCCATAACCCTAACCCTAACCCTAACCCTAAACCTAACCCTAACTCTAGCCCTAGCCGTAAACCTAGCCCTAGCCCTAACCCTAACCCTAACCCTAGCCCTAGCCCTAGCCCTAACCCTAAACCTAACCCTAACCCTAGCCCTTGCCCTAACGCTAACCCCAACCCTAACCCTAGCCCTAAACCTTACCCTTACCCTAGCCCTAGCCCTAGCCCTAGCCCTAGCCCTAGCCCTTGTCCTAGCCCTAACCCTAACCCTAAACCTAACCCTAAACCTAGCCCTAGCCCTAAACCTAGCCCAAGCCCTAACCCTAACACTTACCCTAGCCCTAGCACTAGCCATAGCCCTAGCCCTAACCCTAACCCTAAGCCTATCCCTACCCCTAGTCCTAGCCCTAAGCCTAACTCTAACCCTAGCCTTAGCCCTAAGGCTAAGCCTTAGCCAAGCCCTAACCCTAACCCTAACCCTAACCCTAACCCTAACCCTAGCCTTAAACCTAACCCTACCCCTAACCCTAATCCTAACCCTAGCCCTAGCCCTAGCCCTAGACCTAGCCCTAACCCTAACCCTAACCCTAACCCTAACGCTAAACCTAAACCTAACCCTAGCCCTAGCCCTAACCCTAGTCCTAGCCCTAATGCTAACACTAGACCTAGCCCTAGCCCTAGCCCTAACATTAACCTTAACCCTAGCCCTAGCCCTAGCCGTAGCCCTAGCCATAGCCCTAACCCAAACCCTAAAACTAGCCCGAGCCCTAACCCTAACGCTAACACTAGCCCTAACCCTAACCCTAACCCTTGCCATAGTCCTAGCCCTAGCCCTAGCCCTAGCCCTAGCCCTAGCCCTAAATCTAGCCCTAGCCCGAGCCCTAACCCTAACCCTAACCATAGCCCTAGCCCTAACCCTAACCCTAACCCTAACCCTAACCCTAACCCTAACCCTAACTCTAATCCTAGCCCTAGCCCTAGCCCTAGCCCTAACCCTAAACCTAACCCTAGCCCTAGCCCTAAACCTAACCCCAGCCCTAACCCTAACCCTAACCCTAACCCTAACCCTAATCCTAGCCCTAGCCCTAGCCCTAACCCTAACCCTAACCCTAAACCTAACCCTAACTTTAGCCCTAGCCCTAAACCTAGCCCTAGACCTAACCCTAACCCTAACCCTAGCCCTAACCCTAGCCCTAACACTAACCCTAACCCTAACCCTAGCCCTTGCCCTAACGCTAACCCTAACCCTAACCCTAGCCCTAAACCTTACCCTTACCCTAGCCCTAGACCTAGCCCTAGCCCTAGCCCTAGCCCTTGTCCTAGCCCTAACCCTAACCCTAAACCTAACCCTAACCCTAGCCCTAGCCCTAAACCTAGCACTAGCCCTAACCCTAACACTTACCCTAGCCCTAGCACTAGCCCTAGCCCTAACCCTAACCCTATCCCTACCCCTAGTCCTAGCCCTAAGCCTAACTCTAACCCTAGCC
>OX463234.1:20033425-20038425 GCA_949820135.1 Sylvilagus floridanus | reverse complement strand
GCCCTATACCTAACTCTAACCCTAACCCTAGCCCTAGCCCTAAACCTAACCCTAGCCCTAGCCCTAGCCCTAGCCCTAACCCTAACACTTATCCTCGCCCTATCCCTAGCCCTAGCCCTAGCCCTAGCACTAACCCTAACCCTAACCCTAACCTAAACGTATTCCTAGCCCTAACCTTAACTCTAACCCTAGCCCTAGACCAAACCCTAACCCTAAACCTAACCCAAGCCCTAACCCGAACCCTAGCCCTAATCCTAACCCTAACCCTAGCCCTAGCCCTAGCCCTAGCCCTGGCCCTAGCCCTAACCCTAACCCTAGCCCTAGACCTAAACCTAGCCCTAGCCCTAACCCTAACCCTAGCACTAGGCCTAGCCCTAGCCCTACCCTAACCCTAGTCCTAACCCTAACCCTAACCCTAGCCCTAGCCCTAACCCTAACCCTAACCCTAGCCCTAGCCCTAGCCCTAACACTAACCCTAACCGTAACTCTAGCCCTAGCACTAAAACTAGCCCTAGCCCTAGACCTAGCCCTAGCCTTAAACCTAACCCTAACCCTAGCCCTAGCTCTAACCCTAACGCTAACCCTATCCCTAACTCTAGCCCTAGTTCTAGCCCTAGCCCTAGCCCTAGACCTAGCCCTAGCACTAGCCCTAGCCCTAGCCCTAAACTTAACCCTAACCCTAGCCCTAGCCCTAGCCCTAGACTTAGCTCTAGCCCTAACCCTAACCCTAACGCTAACACTAGCCCTAGCCCTAGCCCTAGCCCTAATCCTAAACCTGACCCTAACCCTAACCCTAACCCTAACCCTAAACCTAGCCCTAGCCCTAAACCTAACCCTAGCCCTAGCCCTAAACCTAACCCTAACCCTAGCCTTAGCCCTAGCCCTAGCCATAGCCCTAACCCTAACCCTAGCACTAGCATAGCTGTAACCCTAGCCCTAGCCCTAGCCTAACCTAAACCTATCCCTAGATCTAGCCCTAGCCCTAGCCCTAACCCTAACCCTAACCCTAGCCCTAGCCCTAGCGCAAACCTTAGCCCTAGCCCTAGCCCTAGCCCTAGCCCTAACCCTAAACCTAACCCTAGCCCTAGCCCTAACCCTAACCCTAGCCCTAACCCTAACCATAACCCTAACCCTAACCCTAACCCTAATCCTAGCCCTAGCCCTAGCCCTAACCCTAACACTAACCCTAACACTAAACCTAACCCTAACTCTAGCCCTAGCCCTAAACCTAGACCTGCCCTAACCCTAACCATAACCCTAGCCCTAGCCCTAGCCCTAACCCTAACCCTAACCCTAAACCTAGCCCTTGCCCTAACGCTAACCCTAAACATACCCCTAAACCTATCACTTACCCTAGCCCTAGCCCTAGCCCTAGCCCTAGCCCTTGTCCTAGCCCTAACCCTAACCCTAAACCTAACCCTAACCCTAGCCCTAGCCCTAAACCTAGCCCTAGCCCTAACCCTAACACTTACCCTAGCCCCAGCACTAGCCATAGCCCTAGCCCTAACCCTAACACTGACCCTATCCCTACCCCTAGTCCTAGCCCTAAGCCTAACTCTAACCCTAGCCTTAGCCCTAACCCTAACCCTAACCCTAACCCTAGCCTTAAACCTAACCCTACCCCTAACCCTAATCCTAACCCTAGCCCTAGCCCTAGCCCTAGTCCTAGCCCTAACCCTAACCCTAGGCTTAGTGCTAAACCTAGCCCTAGCCCTAACCCCAAACCTAGCACTAGCCCTAGCCCTAGCCCTAGCCCTAGCCCTAACCCTAGCCCTAAACCTAACCCTAACCTTAACCCTAGCCCTAGCCCTAGCCCTAGCCCTAACCCTAGCCCTAACCCTAACCCTAGGCTTAGTGCTAAATCTAGCCCTAGCCCTAACCCCAAACCTAGAACTAGCCCTAGCCCTAGCCCTAGCTCTAGCCCTAGCCCTAAACCTAGCCCTAACCCTAAACCTAACCCTAACCCTAGCCCTAGCCCTAGCCCTAGCCCTAACCCTAGCCCTATCCCTAAACCTAACCCTGAACTTAACCCTAGCCCTAGACCTAGCCTTAACCCTAACCCTAAAACTAGCCCGAGCCCTAACCCTAACGCTAACACTAGCCCTAACCCTAACCCTAACCCTAGCCATAGTCCTAGCCCTAGCCCTAAATCCTTACCTAGCCCGAGCCCTAACCCTAACCATAGCCCTAGCCCTAACCCTAAACCTAACCCTAGCACTAGCCCTAGCCCTAGCCCTAACACTAACCCTAACACTAACACTAACCCTAGCCCTAGCCCTAGCCCTAGCCCTAACCCTAAACCTAACCCTAGCCCTAACACTAAACCTAACCCTAACCCTAGCCCTAACCCTAACCCTAACACTAGCCCTAACCCTAACACTAACCCTAACCCTAACCCTAGCCCTAACCCTAACCCTAAACCTAGCCCTAACCCTAACCTAACCCTAGCCATAGCCCTAACCCTACCATAGCCCTAACCCTAGCCCTTGCCCTAGCCCTTGCCCTAGACCTAGCCAAAGCCCTAAACCTAACCCTAGCCCTAACACTAAACCTAACCCTAACCCTAGGCCTAACCCTAACCCTAACACTAGCCCTAACCCTAACCCTAACCCTAACCCTAGCCCTAACCCTAACCCTAAACCTAGCCCTAACCCTAACCTAACCCTAGCCCTAGCCCTAACCCTACCATAGCCCTAACCCTAGCCCTTGCCCTAGCCCTTGCCCTAGCCCTAGCAGAAGCCATAAACCTAGCCCTAAATCTAACCCTAACCCTAGCCCTAGCCCTAGCCCTAGCCCTAGACCTTGCCCTAAGCCTAGCCCTAACCCTAAACCTAAACCTGACCTTAACCCTAGCGCTAGCCCTGCCCTAACGCTAGCCCTAACCATAACCATAACCCTAGCCCTAGCCCTAACCCTAACCCTAACCCTAGCCCTAACCCTAACCCTAGCCCTAAACCTAACCCTAGCCCTAACCCTAACCCTAACCCTAGCCCTAGCCCTAGCACTAGCCCTAACCCTAACCCTAACCCTAGCCCTAACCCTAGCCCTAACCCTAACCCTAGCCCTAACCCTAACCCTAACCCTAGCCCTAACGCTAACCCTAGCCCTAAACCTAACCCTAACCCTAACCCTAACCCTAGCCCTAGCCCTAACCCTAGTCCTAGCCCTAACCCTAACACTAGACCTAGCCCTAGCCCTAGCCCTAGCCCTAGCCCTAGCCCTAAACCTAACCCTAACCCTAACCGTAGCCCTAGCCCTAACCCTAACCCTAACCCTATCCCTAGCCCTAACCCTAACACTAAACCAAGCCCTAACCCTAGCCCTAGCCCTAACTCTAACACTAAACCTAACCCTAGCCCTAACCCTAACCCTAACACTAGCCCTAACCCTAACCCTAACCCTAACCCTAACGCTAAACCTAAACCTAACCCTAGCCCTAGCCCTAACCCTAGTCCTAGCCCTAATGCTAACACTAGACCTAGCCCTAGCCCTAGCCCTAGCTCTAGCCCTAGCCCTAACCCTAACCCTAGCCCTAGCCCTAGCCCTAACCCTAACCCTAACCTAATCCTAACCCTAGACCTAGCCCTAGCCCGAGCGCTAGCCCTAGCCCTAACCCTAGCCTTAACCCTAACCCTAAACCTGACCTTAACCCTAGCCCTAGCCCTAGCCCTAACCCTAAACTTAACCCTGACCTTAACCCTAGCCCTAGCCCTAGCCGTAGCCCTAGCCCTAACCCTAACCCTAACCCTAGCCCTAGCCCTAAACCTAACCCTAACCCTAACCCTAACCCTAACTCTAGCCCTAGGCCTAGCCCTAGCACTAGCCCTAGCCCTAGCCCTAAACTTAACCCTAACCATAACCCTAGCCCTAGCCCTAAACCTAACCCTAACCCTAGCCTTAGCCCTAGCCCTAGCCATAGCCCTAACCCTAACCCTAGCCCTAGCATAGCACTAACCCTAGCCCTAGCCCTAGCCTAACCCTAACCCTAGCCCTAGCCCTAAACCTAACCCTAGACCTAACGCTAACCCTAACCCTAACCCTAACCCTAAACCTAATCCTTGCCCTAGCCCAAGCCCTAACCCTAAACCTAACCCTAGCCCTAGCCCTAAACCTAACCCTAGCCCTAACCCTAACCCTAACCCTAACCCTAACCCTAACCCTAATCCTAGCCCTAGCCCTAGCCATAACCCTAACCCTAACCCTAACCCTAAACCTAACCCTAACTCTAGCCCTAGCCGTAAACCTAGCCCTAGCCCTAACCCTAACCCTAACCCTAGCCCTAGCCCTAGCCCTAACCCTAAACCTAACCCTAACCCTAGCCCTTGCCCTAACGCTAACCCCAACCCTAACCCTAGCCCTAAACCTTACCCTTACCCTAGCCCTAGCCCTAGCCCTAGCCCTAGCCCTAGCCCTTGTCCTAGCCCTAACCCTAACCCTAAACCTAACCCTAAACCTAGCCCTAGCCCTAAACCTAGCCCAAGCCCTAACCCTAACACTTACCCTAGCCCTAGCACTAGCCATAGCCCTAGCCCTAACCCTAACCCTAAGCCTATCCCTACCCCTAGTCCTAGCCCTAAGCCTAACTCTAACCCTAGCCTTAGCCCTAAGGCTAAGCCTTAGCCAAGCCCTAACCCTAACCCTAACCCTAACCCTAACCCTAGCCTTAAACCTAACCCTACCCCTAACCCTAATCCTAACCCTAGCCCTAGCCCTAGCCCTAGACCTAGCCCTAACCCTAACCCTAACCCTAACCCTAACGCTAAACCTAAACCTAACCCTAGCCCTAGCCCTAACCCTAGTCCTAGCCCTAATGCTAACACTAGACCTAGCCCTAGCCCTAGCCCTAACATTAACCTTAACCCTAGCCCTAGCCCTAGCCGTAGCCCTAGCCATAGCCCTAACCCAAACCCTAAAACTAGCCCGAGCCCTAACCCTAACGCTAACACTAGCCCTAACCCTAACCCTAACCCTTGCCATAGTCCTAGCCCTAGCCCTAGCCC
>OX463234.1:20018425-20020925 GCA_949820135.1 Sylvilagus floridanus | reverse complement strand
CCCTAGCCCTAGCCATAGCCCTAACCCTAACCCTAAAACTAGCCCGAGCCCTAAACCTAACGCTAACACTAGCCCTAACCCTAACCCTAACCCTAGCCATAGTCCTAGCCCTAGCCCTAGCCCTAGCCCTAACCTGAGCCCTAAATCTAACCCTAGCCCGAGCCCTAACCCTAACCCTAACCATAGCCCTAGCCCTAACCCTAACCCTAACCCTAACCCTAGCCCTAGCCCTAGCCCCAGCCCTAACACTAACCCTAACACTAACACTAACCCTAGCCCTAGCCCTAGCCCTAGCCCTAGCCCTAGACCTAGCCCTAGCCCTAACCCTAAACCTAACCCTAGCGCTAACACTAAACCTAACCCAAACCCTAGCCCTAACCCTAACACTAGCCCTAAACCTAACCCTAACCCTAACCCTAGCCCTAACCCTAACCCTAAACCTAGCCCTAACCCTAACCTAACCCTAGCCATAGCCCTAACCCTACCATAGCCCTAACCCTAGCCCTTGCCCTAGCCCTTGCCGTAGCCCTAGCCCAAGCCCTAAACCTAACCCTAGCCCTAACACTAAACCTAACCCTAACCCTAGCCCTAACCCTAACCCTAACACTAGCCCTAAACCTAACCCTAACCCTAACCCTAACCCTAGCCCTAACCCTAACCCTAAACCTAGCCCTAACCCTAACCTATCCCTAGCCCTAGCCCTAAACCTACCATAGCCCTAACCTTAGCCCTTGCCCTAGACCTTGCCCTAGCCCTAGCCCAAGCCCTAAACCTAGCCCTAAATCTAACCCTAACCCTAGCCCTAGCCCTAGCCCTAGCCCTAGCCCTTGCCCTAAGCCTAGCCCTAACCCTAAACCTAAACCTGACCTTAACCCTAGCGCTAGCCCTGCCCTAACCCTAGCCCTAACCATAACCATAACCCTAGCCCTAGCCCTAGCCCTAACCCTAGCCCTAACCCTAACCCTAGCCCTAACCCTAACCCTAACCCTAGCCCTAACCCTAACCCGAACCCTAGCCCTAGCCCTAGACCTAGCATAACCCTAACCCTCGCCTAGGCCTTACCCTAGCCCTAGCCCTAACCCTAACCCTAGCACTAGCCCTAGCCCTAGCCCTAGCCCTAGCCCTAGCCGTAACCCTAACCCTAACTTTAACCCTAGCCCTTTCCCAAGCCCTAACCCTAGCCCTATCCCTAACCCTAACACTAGCCCTAGCCCTAACCCTAAACCTAACCCTAACCCTAACCCTAACCCTAACCTTAACCCTAACCTAACCCTAGCCCTAGCCCTAGACCTAGCCCTAACCCTAGCCCAAACCATAAACCTAACCCTGAACTTAACCCTAGCCCTAGACCTAGCCCTAGCCCTAACCATAACCCTAACCCTAGGCCGAGGCCTAACCCTAACCCTAACCCTAGCCCTAACCCTAACCCTAACACTAACCATAACTCTAGCCCTAGCCCTAGCCCTAGCCCTAGCCCTAACCCTAGCCCTAACCTAACCCTGACCCTGACCTTAACCCTATTCCTAGCCCTAGCCCTAGCCCTAGCCCTAACCCTAGCCCTAACCCTAACCCTGAACCTAGCCCGAGCCCTATCCCTAACCCTAACCCTAGCCCTAACCCTAACTTAACCCTAGCCATAGTCCTAGCCCTAGCCCTAGCCCTAGCCCTAGCCCTAACCCTAACCCTAACCCTAGCCCTAGCTCTAGCCGTAAACCTAACTCTAACCCTAACCCTAGCCCTAGCCCTAAACCTAACCCTAGCCCTAGCCCTAGCCCTAGCCCTAACCCTAACACTTACCCTCGCCCTATCCCTATCCCTAGCCCTAGCCCTAGCACTAACCCTAACCCTAACCTTAACCCTAACCCTAAACGTATTCCTAGCCATAACCCTAACCCTAACCCTAGCCCTAGACCAAACCCTAACCCTAAACCTAACCCTAGCCCTAAACCTAACCCTAGCCCTAATCCTAACCCTAACCCTAGCCCTAGCCCTAGCCCTAGCCCTGACCCTAGCCCTAACCCTAACCCTAGCCCTAGACCTAAACCTAGCCTTAGCCCTAACCCTAACCCTAGTACTAGCCCTAGCCCTAGCCCTAGCCCTAACCCTAGTCCTAACCCTAACCCTAACCCTAACCCTAGCCCTAGCCCTAACCCTAACCCTAACCCTAGCCCTAGCCCTAGCCCTAACACTAACCCTAACCGTAACTCTAGCCGTAGCACTAAACCTAGCCCTAGCCCTAGCCCTAGCCCTAGCCCTAACCCTAACCCTAACCCTAGCCCTAGCCCTAGCCCTAGCCCTAACCCTAGCCCTAACCCTAACCCTAAAACTAGCCCGAGCCCTAACCCTAACGCTAACACTAGCCCTAACCCTAACCCTAACCCTAGCCATAGTCCTAGCCCTAGCCCTAGCCCTAGACCTAGCCCGAGCCCTAAATCTAACCCTAGCCCGACCCCTAACCCTAACCCTAACCATAGCCCTAGCCCTAACCCTAACCCTAACC
>OX463234.1:20010925-20013425 GCA_949820135.1 Sylvilagus floridanus | reverse complement strand
CTAGCCCTAGCCCTAGCCCTAGCCCTAACCCTAGCCCTAACCCTAAAACTAACCCTGACCTTAACCCTAGCCCTAGCCCTAGCCATAGCCCTAACCCTAACCCTAAAACTAGCCCGAGCCCTAAACCTAACGCTAACACTAGCCCTAACCCTAACCCTAACCCTAGCCATAGTCCTAGCCCTAGCCCTAGCCCTAGCCCTAACCTGAGCCCTAAATCTAACCCTAGCCCGAGCCCTAACTCTAACCCTAACCATAGCCCTAGCCCTAACCCTAACCCTAACCCTAGCCCTAGCCCTAGCCCCAGCCCTAACACTAACCCTAACACTAACACTAACCCTAGCCCTAGCCCTAGCCCTAGCCCTAGCCCTAGACCTAGCCCTAGCCCTAACCCTAAACCTAACCCTAGCGCTAACACTAAACCTAACCCAAACCCTAGCCCTAACCCTAACACTAGCCCTAAACCTAACCCTAACCCTAACCCTAGCCCTAACCCTAACCCTAAACCTAGCCCTAACCCTAACCTAACCCTAGCCATAGCCCTAACCCTATCATAGCCCTAACCCTAGCCCTTGCCCTAGCCCTTGCCGTAGCCCTAGCCCAAGCCCTAAACCTAACCCTAGCCCTAACACTAAACCTAACCCTAACCCTAGCCCTAACCCTAACCCTAATACTAGCCCTAAACCTAACCCTAACCCTAACCCTAACCCTAGCCCTAACCCTAACCCTAAACCTAGCCCTAACCCTAACCTATCCCTAGCCCTAGCCCTAAACCTACCATAGCCCTAACCTTAGCCCTTGCCCTAGACCTTGCCCTAGCCCTAGCCCAAGCCCTAAACCTAGCCCTAAATCTAACCCTAACCCTAGCCCTAGCCCTAGCCCTAGCCCTAGCCCTTGCCCTAAGCCTAGCCCTAACCCTAAACCTAAACCTGACCTTAACCCTAGCGCTAGCCCTGCCCTAACCCTAGCCCTAACCATAACCATAACCCTAGCCCTAGCCCTAGCCCTAACCCTAGCCCTAACCCTAACCCTAGCCCTAACCCTAACCCTAACCCTAGCCCTAACCCTAACCCGAACCCTAGCCCTAGCCCTAGACCTAGCATAACCCTAACCCTCGCCTAGGCCTTACCCTAGCCCTAGCCCTAACCCTAACCCTAGCACTAGCCCTAGCCCTAGCCCTAGCCCTAGCCCTAGCCGTAACCCTAACCCTAACTTTAACCCTAGCCCTTTCCCAAGCCCTAACCCTAGCCCTATCCCTAACCCTAACACTAGCCCTAGCCCTAACCCTAAACCTAACCCTAACCCTAACCCTAACCCTAACCTTAACCCTAACCTAACCCTAGCCCTAGCCCTAGACCTAGCCCTAACCCTAGCCCAAACCATAAACCTAACCCTGATCTTAACCCTAGCCCTAGACCTAGCCCTAGCCCTAACCATAACCCTAACCCTAGGCCGAGGCCTAACCCTAACCCTAACCCTAGCCCTAACCCTAACCCTAACACTAACCATAACTCTAGCCCTAGCCCTAGCCCTAGCCCTAGCCCTAACCCTAGCCCTAACCTAACCCTGACCCTGACCTTAACCCTATTCCTAGCCCTAGCCCTAGCCCTAGCCCTAACCCTAGCCCTAACCCTAACCCTAAACCTAGCCCGAGCCCTATCCCTAACCCTAACCCTAGCCCTAACCCTAACTTAACCCTAGCCATAGTCCTAGCCCTAGCCCTAGCCCTAGCCCTAGCCCTAACCCTAACCCTAACCCTAGCCCTAGCTCTAGCCCTAAACCTAACTCTAACCCTAACCCTAGCCCTAGCCCTAAACCTAACCCTAGCCCTAGCCCTAGCCCTAGCCCTAACCCTAACACTTACCCTCGCCCTATCCCTATCCCTAGCCCTAGCCCTAGCACTAACCCTAACCCTAACCTTAACCCTAACCCTAAACGTATTCCTAGCCATAACCCTAACCCTAACCCTAGCCCTAGACCAAACCCTAACCCTAAACCTAACCCTAGCCCTAACCCTAACACTAGCCCTAATCCTAACCCTAACCCTAGCCCTAGCCCTAGCCCTAGCCCTGACCCTAGCCCTAACCCTAACCCTAGCCCTAGACCTAAACCTAGCCTTAGCCCTAACCCTAACCCTAGTACTAGCCCTAGCCCTAGCCCTAGCCCTAACCCTAGTCCTAACCCTAACCCTAACCCTAACCCTAGCCCTAGCCCTAACCCTAACCCTAACCCTAGCCCTAGCCCTAGCCCTAACACTAACCCTAACCGTAACTCTAGCCGTAGCACTAAACCTAGCCCTAGCCCTAGCCCTAGCCCTAGCCCTAACCCTAACCCTAACCCTAGCCCTAGCCCTAGCCCTAGCCCTAGCCCTAACCCTAGCCCTAACCTTAACCCTAAAACTAGCCCGAGCCCTAACCCTAACGCTAACACTAGCCCTAACCCTAACCCTAACCCTAGCCATAGTCCTAGCCCTAGCCCTAGCCCTAGCCCTAGCCCGAGCCCT
>OX463234.1:19990925-19998425 GCA_949820135.1 Sylvilagus floridanus | reverse complement strand
CACCCTAACCCTAACCCTAACCCTATCACTAACCCTAACACTAGCCCTACTCCAGGCCCTAACCCTAGCCCAAGCCCTAGCCCTAAACCTAACCCTAACCCTAACCCTAGCCCTAGACCTAGCCCTAGACCTAGCCTTAAACCTAACCCTAACCCTAGCCATAGCCCTAGCCCTAGCCCTAACCGCAAACCTAACCCAAGCGCTAGCCCTAGCCCTAGTCCTTGCCCTAGCCCTAGCCCTAACCCTAACCCTAAACCTAACCATAACCCTATCCGTAGCCCTAGCCCTGGCCCTAGCCCTAACCCTACCCCTAACTCTAACCCTAGCCCTAAGCCTAGCCCTAGCCCTAGCCATAGCCCTAGCCCTATCCCAAACCGTAACCCTAACCCTAGCCCTAGCCCTGCTCCTAGACCTAGCCCTAGCCCTAGCCCTAACCCGAAACCTAAACCTAACCCTAACAATAACCCTAACCCTATCCCTAGCCATAGCCCTAGCCCTAGCCCTAACCCCAACTCTAACCCTAACCCTAAACCTAACCTGAAACCTAGCCCTAACCCTAGACTTATCCCTAACCCTAACCCTAACCCTAACCCTAGCACTAGCCCTAGCCCTAGCCCTAGCCCTAGCCCTAGCCCTAACCCTAACCCGAAACCTAAACCTAACCCTAACCCTAACCCTAACCCTATCCCTAGCCATAGCCCTAGCCCTAGCCCTAAGCCTAACTCTAACACTAAACCTAATCCTAACCCGAAACCTAGCCCTAAACCTAGACTTATCCCTAACCCTAACCCTAACCCTAACGCTAGCACTAGCCCTAGCCGTAGCCCTAGCACTATCCCTAGCCCTAACCCTAACCCTAACCCTAACCCTAACCCTAGCCCTAGCCCTAGACCTAGCCCTAGCCCTAGCCATATCCCTAACCCTAACACTAAACCTAGGCCTAGACCTAACCCTAGCCCTATCCCTAACCCTAACCCTAACCCTAAACCTAACCCTAACCCTAACCCTAACCCTAGCCCTAACCATAACCCTAACCCTAACCCTAGCCCTAACCCTAACCCTAGCCCTAGCCCTAACCCTAACCCTAACCCTAACCCTAACCCTAGCCCTAGCCCTAGCCCTAATCTAGCCCTAGCCGTAGCCCTAGACCTAGCTCTAGCCCTAAACCTAACCCTAACCCTAAACCTAACCCTAGCCCTAGCCCTAACCCTAACCCTAACCTAGCCCTAGCCCTAGTCCTAACACTAACCCTAAAACTAACCCTAGCCCAAGACCTACCCCTAGCCATAGCCCTAGCCCTAGCCCTAAACCTAACCCTAAACCTAACCCTAGCCCTAAGAGTAACCCTAGCGCTAGCCCTAACCCTAACCCTAACCCCAGCCCTAGCCCTAACACTAACCCTAGCCCTAGCCCTAACCACTAACCCTAACACTAGCCCTAACCCTTTGCTCTAGCCCTAGCCCTAGACCTAGCCCTAACCCTAACCATAACCCTGACCATAACCCTAAACCTAATCCTAGCCCTAACCCTAACCCTAGCCCTAGCCCTAACCCTAACCCTAACCCTAACCCTAGCCCTAGCCCTAGCCCTAATCTAGCCCTAGCCCAAGCCCTAGACCTAGCCATAACCCTAACCCTAACCCTAACCCTAACCCTAACCCTAACCCTAACCCTAGCCCTAGCCCTAACCCTAACCCTAACCATAGCCATAGCCCTAGCCCTAACCCTAACCCTAACCCTAACCCTAGCACTAGCCCTAGCCCTAGCCCTGGTCCTAGCCCTAGCCCTAGCCCTAGCCCTACCCCTAACCCTTAACCTAACCCTAACCCTAAACCTAACCCTAGCCCTAGCCCTCGCCCTAGCACTAGCCCTAACCTAACACTAACCCTAACCCTAATCCTAACCCGAACCCTAGCCCTAACCCTAGCCCTATCCCTAGCCGTAAACCTCACCCAAACCGTTACCCTAGCCCTAGCCCTAGCCCTATCCCTAGCCCTAGCCATAACCCTAACCCTAACCCTAACCCTAGCCCTAGACCTAACCCTAGCCCTATCCCTAACCCTAAACCTATCCCTAGCCGTAACCCTAGCCCTAGACCTAGACGTAACCCTCACCCTAACCCTAACCCTAGCCGTAGCCCTAACACTAACCCTAACCCTAATCCTAACCCTAGCCCTAGCCCTAACCATTAACACTAACCATAGCCCCAACCCTTGCCCTAGCCCTAGCCCTAGCCCTAGCCCTAGCCCTAGCCCTAGCCCTAACCCTAACCCTAACCCTAACCATAACCCTAAACCTAACCCTAGCCCTAATCCTAACCCTAGCCCTAACCCTAACCCTAACACTAACCCTAGCCCTAGCCCTAACCCTAGCCCTAGCCCTAGCCCTAATCTAGCCCTAGCCCTAGCCCTAGCCCTAGCCATAACCCTAACCCTAACCCTAACCCTTACCCTAACCCTAACCCTAGCCCTAGCCCTAACCCTAACCCTAACCATAGCCATAGCCCTAGACCTAACCCTAACCCTAACCCTAACCCTAACCCTAGCCCTAGCCCTAGACCTAGCCCTGGTCCTAGCCCTAGCCCTAGCTCTACCCCTAACCCTAAACCTAACCCTAATCCTAACCCTAACCCTAGCCCTAGCCCTAGCCCTAGCACTAGCCCTAACCTAACACTAACCCTAACCCTAATCCTAACCCGAACCCTAGCCCTAACCCAAGCCCTATCCCTAGCCGTAAACCTCACCCAAACCGTTACCCTAGCCTTGCCCTAGCCCTATCCCTAGCCCTAGCCATAACCCTAACCCTAACCCTAACCCTAGCCCTAGATCTAACCCTAGCCCTATCCCTAACCCTAAACCTATCCCTAGCACTAACCCTAGCCCTAGACCTAGACGTAACCCTCACCCTAACCCTAACCCTAGCCCTAGCCCTAACCCTAAAACCTAACCCTAACCCTAACCCTAGCCCTAGCCCTAACCATTAACCCTAACCCTAGGCCTAACCCTTGCCCTAGCCCTAGCCCTAGCCCTAGCCCTAACCTTAACCCTAACCCTAACCATAACCCAAAACCTAACCCTAGCCCTAATCCTAACCCTAGCCCTAACACTAACCCTAACACTAACCCTAGCCCTAGCCCTAGCCCTAATCTAGCCCTAGCCCTAGCCCTAGCCCTAGCCATAACCCTAACTCTAACCCTAACCCTTACCCTAACCCTAACCCTAGCCCTAGCCCTAACCCTAACCCTAACCATAGCCATAGCCCTAGACCTAACCCTTACCCTAACCCTAACCCTAGCCCTTGCCCTAGCCCTAGCCCTGGTCCTAGCCATAGCCCTAGCCCTAGCCCTACCCCTAACCTAAACCTAACACTAACCCTAACCCTAACCCTAGCCCTAGCCCTAGTCCTAGCCCTAGCCCTAACCTAACACTAACCCTAACCCTAATCCTAACCCGAAACCTAGCCCTAAACCTAGCCCTATCTCTAACCCTAACCCTAACCCTAGCCCTAGCCCTAGCCCTAGCCCTAACCCTAGCCCTAGCCCTAACACTAACCCTAACCCTAACCCTAGCCTTAACCATAACCCTAACCCTAACCCTAGCCCTAACACTAACCCTAGCCCTAGTCCAAACCCTAACCCTAACCCTAACCCTTGCCCTAGCCCTAGCCCTAATGTAGCCCTAGCCCTAGCCCTAGCCCTAGCCCTAAACCCAAACCTAACCCTAAACTTAACCCTAGCCCTAGCCCTAACCCTAGCCCTAGCCCTAGCCCTAGTCCTAACCCTAATACTAAACCTAACCGTAGCCCAAGACCTACACTAGCAATAGCCCCAGCCCTAGCCCTAACCCTAACCCTAACCCTAACCCTAGACCTAGCCGTAACTCTAACCCTAACCCTAACCCTAGCCCTAGCCCTAGCCCTAATCTAGCCCTAGCCCTAGCCCTAGCCCTAACCCTAACCCTAACCCTAACCCTAGCCCTAGCCGTAACTCTAACCCTAACCCTAACCCTAGCCCTAGCCCTAGCCCTAATCTAGCCCTAGCCCTAGCCCTAGCCCTAGCCATAACACTAACCCTAACCCTAACCCTAACCCTAGCCCTAGCCCTAGCCCTGGTCCTAGACCTAGCCCTAGCCCTAACCCTACCCCAAAACCTAAACCTAACCCTTACCCTAACCCTAACCCTAAACCTAGCCCTAGCCCAAGCCCTAGTCCTAGCCCTAAGCCTAACAATAACCCTAACCCTAATCCTAACCCGAAACCTAGCCCTAACCCTAGCCCTATCTGTAACCCTAACCCTAACCCTAACCCTAACCCTAGCCCTAGCCCTAGACCTAGCCCTATCCCTAGCCCTAACCCTAACCCTAACCCTAACCCTAGCCCTAACCACAACCCTAACCCTAACCCTAGCCCTAACCATAACCCTAACCCTAGCCCTAACCACAACCCTAACCCTAACCCTAGCCAGAACCCCAACCCTAGCCCTAGCCCTAACCCTAACCCTAACCCTAACCCTAGCCCTAGCCCTAGTCCTAATCTAGCCCTAGCCCTAGCCCTAGACCTATATCTAGCCCTAACCCTAACCCTAACCCTAAACCTAACCCTAGCCCTAGCCCTAACCCTAACCCTAACCTAGCCCTAGTCCTAGTCCTAACCCTAACCCTTAACCTAACCCTAGCCCAAGACCTAGCCCTAGGCATAGCCCTAGCCCTAGCCCTAAACCTAACGCTAAACCTAACCCTAGCCCTAACACTAACCGTAGCACTAGCCATAACCCTAACCCTAACCCTAGCCCTAGCCCTAAACCTAACCCTAACTCTAACCCTAACCCTAGCCCTAGCCCTAGCCCTAGCCCTAATCCTAACCCTAACCCTAACCCTAGTTTAGGCCCTAGTCCTAGCCCTAGCCCTAACCCTAAACCTAACCCTAACCCTAGCCCTAGCCCTAGCCCTAGCCCTATCCCTAGTCCTAACCCTAACCCTAACCCTAAACCTAGCCCTAGCCCTAGCCCTTGCCCTGGCCATAGCCCTAACCCTAACCCAAACCCTTGCCCTAGCCCTAGCCCTAACCTTAGCCCTAGACCTAGCCATAACCCTAATCCTAACCCTAAACCTAACCCTAGTCCTAGCCCTAACCCTAAACCTAATCCTAACCCTAGCCCTAGCCCTAGCCCTAGCCCTAACCCTAACCCTAACCCTAACCCTAGCACGAGCCCTATGCCTAGCCCTAGCCCTAACCCTAACCCTAACCCTAACCTTAACCCTAACCCTAGCCCTATCCCTAGCCCTAGCCCTGGTCCTAGCCCTAACAGTAGCCCTAGCCCGAGCCCTAACCCTAACCCTAACCCTAACACTAGCCCTAGCCCTAGCCGTAGCCCTAACCCTAACCCTAGCCCTAGCCCTTGCCCTGGCCCTAGCCCTAACCCTAACCCAAACCCTTGCCCTACCCCTAGCCCTAGCCTTAGCCCTAGACCTAGCCATAACCCTAATCCTAACCCTAAACCTAACCCTAGTCCTAGCCCTAAGCCTAAACCTAACCCTAGCCCTAGCCCTAGCCCTAGCCCTAACCCTAACCATAGCCCTAGCCCTAACTCTAACCCTAACCCTCACCCTAGCCCTAGCCCTAGCCCTAATCTAGCCCTAGCCCTAGCCCTAGCCCTAGCCATAACCCTAACACTAACCCTAACCCTAACCCTAACCCTAACCCTAGCCCTAGCCCTAGGCCTGGTCCTAGCCCTAGCACTAGCCCTAACCATACCCCTAAACCTTAACCTAACCCTAACCCTAACCCTAACCCTAAACCTAGTCCTAGCCCAAGCCCTAGTCCTAGCCCTAAGCCTAACACTAACCCTAACCCTAATCCTAACCCGAACCCTAGCCCTAACCCTAGCCCTATCCCTAGCCGTAAACCTCACCCAAACCGTTACCCTAGCCCTAGCCCTAGCCCTATCCCTAGCCCTAGCCATAACCCTAACCCTAACCCTAACCCTAGCCCTAGACCTAACCCTAGCCCTATCCCTAACCCTAAACCTATCCCTAGCCGTAACCCTAGCCCTAGACCTAGACGTAACCCTCACCCTAACCCTAACCCTAGCCCTAGCCCTAACCCTAACCCTAACCCTAATCCTAACCCTAGCCCTAGCCCTAACCATTAACACTAACCCTAGCCCCAACCCTTGCCCTAGCCCTAGCCCTAGCCCTAGCCCTAGCCCTAGCCCTAACCCTAACCCTAACCCTAACCATAACCCTAAACCTAACCCTAGCCCTAATCCTAACCCTAGCCCTAACCCTAACCCTAACACTAACCCTAGCCCTAGCCCTAGCCCTAATCTAGCCCTAGCCCTAGCCCTAGCCCTAGCCATAACCCTAACCCTAACCCTAACCCTTACCCTAACCCTAACCCTAGCCCTAGCCCTAACCCTAACCCTAACCATAGCCATAGCCCTAGACCTAACCCTAACCCTAACCCTAACCCTAACCCTAGCCCTAGCCCTAGACCTAGCCCTGGTCCTAGCCCTAGCCCTAGCTCTACCCCTAACCCTAAACCTAACCCTAATCCTAACCCTAACCCTAGCCCTAGCCCTAGCCCTAGCACTAGCCCTAACCTAACACTAACCCTAACCCTAATCCTAACCCGAACCCTAGCCCTAACCCAAGCCCTATCCCTAGCTGTAAACCTCACCCAAACCGTTACCCTAGCCTTGCCCTAGCCCTATCCCTAGCCCTAGCCATAACCCTAACCCTAACCCTAACCCTAGCCCTAGATCTAACCCTAGCCCTATCCCTAACCCTAAACCTATCCCTAGCACTAACCGTAGCCCTAGACCTAGACGTAACCCTCACCCTAACCCTAACCCTAGCCCTAGCCCTAACCCTAAAACCTAACCCTAACCCTAACCCTAGCCCTAGCCCTAACCATTAACCCTAACCCTAGGCCTAACCCTTGCCCTAGCCCTAGCCCTAGCCCTAGCCCTAACCTTAACCCTAACCCTAACCATAACCCAAAACCTAACCCTAGCCCTAATCCTAACCCTAGGCTAACACTAACCCTAACACTAACCCTAGCCCTAGCCCTAGCCCTAATCTAGCCCTAGCCCTAGCCCTAGCCCTAGCCATAACCCTAACTCTAACCCTAACCCTTACCCTAACCCTAACCCTAGCCCTAGCCCTAACCCTAACCCTAACCATAGCCATAGCCCTAGACCTAACCCTTACCCTAACCCTAACCCTAGCCCTTGCCCTAGCCCTAGCCCTGGTCCTAGCCATAGCCCTAGCCCTAGCCCTACCCCTAACCTAAACCTAACACTAACCCTAACCCTAACCCTAGCCCTAGCCCTAGTCCTAGCCCTAGCCCTAACCTAACACTAACCCTAACCCTAATCCTAACCCGAAACCTAGCCCTAAACCTAGCCCTATCTCTAACCCTAACCCTAACCCTAGCCCTAGCCCTAGCCCTAGCCCTAACCCTAGCCCTAGCCCTAACACTAACCCTAACCCTAACCCTAGCC
>OX463234.1:19970925-19975925 GCA_949820135.1 Sylvilagus floridanus | reverse complement strand
AGCCCTAAACCTAACGCTAAACCTAACCCTAGCCCTAACACTAACCCTAGCACTAGCCCTAACCCTAACCCTAGCCCTAGCCCTAGCCCTAACCCTAACCCTAACTCTAACCCTAACCCTAGCCATAGCCCTAGCCCTAGCCCTAGTCCTAACCCTAACCCTAAACCTAACCCTAGTTTTAGCCCTAGTCCTAGCCCTAGCCCTAACCCTAAACCTAACCCTAACCCTAGCCCTAGCCCTAGCCCTAGCCCTAGCCCTAGACCTAAGGCTAACCCTAACCCTAACCCTAGCCCTAGCCCTAGCCCTAGCCCTGGTCCTAGCCCTAGACCTAGCCGGAGCCCTAAACCTAAACCTAACCCTAACCCTAACACTAGCCCTAGCCCTAGCCCTAGCCGTAGCCCTAAACCTAACACTAACCCTAACCCTAACCCTAACCCTAGGCCTAACCCGAGCCCTAACCAAAACCCTAACCCTAGCCCTAACCCTAACCCTAGCCCTAACCCTAGCCCTAGCCCTAAACCTAACCCTAACCCTAGCCCTCGCACTAGCCCTAACCCTAACCCTAACCCTAGCCCTAACCCTAGCCCTAGCCCTAGCCCTAGCCCTAACCCTAACCCTAACCCTAGCCCTAGCCCTAACCCTAACCCTAACCATAGCCAAAGCCCTAGCCCTAACCCTAACCCTAACCCTAATCCTAACCCTAGCCCTAGCCCTAGCCCTTGCCCTGGTCCTAGCCCTAGCCCTAGCCCTAGCCCTACCACTAACCCTAAACCTAACCCTCACGCTAACCCTAACCCTAGCCCTAGCCCTAGCAATAGCCCTAGACCTAACCTAACACTAACCCTAACCCTAACCCTAACCCGAAACCTAGCCCTAAACCTAGCCCTATCTCCAACCCTAACCCTAACCCTAGCTCTAGCCCTAGCCCTAGCCCTAGCCCTAGCCCTAGCCCTAACCCTAAACCTAACCCTAATCCTAGCCCTAACCATAACCCTACCCTAGCCCTAACCCTAACCCCTCCCTAGCCCTAACCCTAACCCTAAACCTAGCCCTAGCCCTAGCCCTAATCTAGCCCTAGCCCAAGCCCTAGCCCTAGCCCTAGCCCTAACCCAAACCCTAAGCCTAAACATAACCCTAGCCCTAGCCCTAACCCTAAACCAAACCTAGCACTAGCCCTAGTCCTAACCCTAACCCTAAACTTAACCCTAGCCCTAGCCCTGGTCCTAGCCCGAGCCCTAGCCCTAGCCCTAGCCCTAACCCTAACCCTAACCGTAGCCCTAGCCATAGCACTAGTCTAGACTTGGGCCTAGCCCTAGCCCTAGCCCTAGCCCTAGCCCTAACCCTAACCCAAACCCTAACCCTAGCCCTAGCCCAAAACCTAACCCTAACCCTAGCCCTAAACCTAACCCTAGCCCTAAACCTAGCCCTAGCCCTAACCCTAACCCTAACGCTATCCCTAGCCCTAGCCCTAGCCCTAGCCCTAACCCTAACCCTTAACCTAACCCTAACCCTAGCCCTAGCCCTAGCCCTAAACCTAACCCTAACCCTAGCCCTAGCCCTAGCCCTAACCCTAACCCTAACCCTAACCCTAGCCCTAGCCATAGCCCTAGCCCTAACCCTAACTCTAACCCTAACCCTAACCCTAGCCCTAGCCCTGGTCCTAGCCCGAGCCCTAGCCCTAGCCCTAGCCCTAGCCCTAACCCTAACCCTAGCCCTAACCCTAACCCTAACCCTAGCCCTAGACCTAGCCCTAGCCCTAACACTAACCCTAACCCTAACCCTTACCCTAAACTTAACCCTAGACCTAGCCCTAGCCCTAGCCCTAACCCTAACCGTAACCCTAACCCTAACCCTAGCCCTAGCCCTAGCCCTAAACCTAACCCTCACCCTTACCCTAACCTTAACCCTAGACCTAGCCCTAGCCCTAGCCCTAACCCTAACCCTAACCCTAACCCTAGCCCTAGCCCTAGCCCTAACCCTAACCCTAACCCTAACCCTAGCCCTAACCCTATCTCTAACCCTAACCCTAACGCTAACCCTAGCCCTAGACCTAGCCCTAACCCTAACCCTAACCCTAACCATAGCCCTAACCCTATCTCTAACCCTAAGCCTAACGCTAACCCTAGCCCTAGCCCTAGCCCTAGACCTAGCCCTAGCCCTAACCATAACCCTAGCCCTAACCATAACCCTAACCCTAACCCTAGCCCTAACACTAACCCTAGCCCTAGCCGAAACCCTAACCCTAACCCTAACCCTTGCCCTAACCCTAGCCCTAATCTAGCCCTAGCCCTAGCCCTAGCCCTAACCCTAAACCTATCCCTAAACTTAACCCGAGCCCTAGCCCAACCCTAAACCTAACCTAGCACTAGCCCTAGTCCTAACCCTAACTCTAAACCTAACCCTAGCCCAAGACCTACCCTAGCCATAGCCCTAGCCCTAGCCCTAACCCTAACCCGAACCCTAACCCTAGCGCTAACACTAACCCTAGCGCTAGCCCTAACCCTAACCCTAATTCTAGCCCTAGCCCTAGCCCTAGATCTTGCCCTAGCCCTAACCCTAAACCTAGACCCTAGCCCTAGCCCTAGCCCTAGCTCTAGCCTTAACCCTAACCCTAAACATATCCCTAGCCCTAGCCCTGGCCCTAGCCCTAAACCTAACCCTAACCCTAAACCGAACCCTAACCCTAGCCCTAGACCTAGACCTAGCCCTATCCCTAACCCTAACCCTAAACCTAAACCTAGTCCTAGCCCTAACCCTAAACCTAACCCTAAACCTAGCCCTAGCCCTAGCCCTAGCCCTAACCCTAGCCCTAAACCTAACCCTAACCCTAACCCTAACCCTAGCCCTAGCCCTAGCCCTAGCCCTGGTCCTAGCCCTAACACTAGCCCTATGCCGAGCCCTAACCCTAAACCTAACCCTAATCCTAACCCTAACACTAGCCCTAGCCCTAGCCCTAGCCGTAGCCCTAACCCTAACCCTAGCCCTAGCCCTAGCCCTAGCCCTAACCCTATCCCTAACCCTAACCATAACCCTAACCCTAACCCTAGCCCTAACCCTAAACCTAGCCCTAGCCCCAACCATATCCTAAACCTAACCCTAGCCCTAGCCCTAGCCCTAGCCCTAGCCCTAGCCCTAACCCTATCCCTAACCCTAACCATAACCCTAACCCTAACCCTAGCCCTAACCCTAAACCTAGCCCTAGCCCCAACCCTAACCCTAACCCTAGCCCTAACCCTTACCCTAGACCTAGCCCTAACCCTAACCCTAACCCTAGCCCTAGCCCTAGCCCTAATAGCCCTAGCCCTAGCCCTCGACCTAGCTCTAGCCCTAACCCTGAACCTAACCCTAAACCTAACCCTAGCCCTAGCCCTAACCCTAACCCTAACCTAGCCCTAGCCCTTGTCCTAACCCTAACCCTAAACCTAACCCTAGCCAAGACCTAGCCCTAGGCATAGCCCTAGCCCTAGCCCTAAACCTAACGCTAAACCTAACCCTAGCCCTAACACTAACCCTAGCACTAGCCCTAACCCTAACCCTAGTCCTAGCCCTAGCCCTAACCCTAACCCTAACTCTAACCCTAACCCTAGCCCTAGCCCTAGCCCTAGCCCTAGTCCTAACCCTAACCCTAAACCTAACCCTAGTTTTAGCCCTAGTCCTAGCCCTAGCCCTAACCCTAAAGCTAACCCTAACCCTAGCCCTAGCCCTAGCCCTAGCCCTAGCCCTAGCCCTAGCCCTAGCCCTGGTCCTAGCCCTAGCCCTAGCCCTAGCCGGAGCCGTAAACCTAAACCTAACCCTAACCCTAACCCTAGCCCTAACACTAACCCTAACCCTAACCCTTACCCTAACCTTAACCCTAGACCTAGCCCTAGCCCTAGCCCTAGCCCTAGCCCTAGCCCTAACACTAACCCTAACCCTAACCCTAGCCCTAACCCTAACGCTAACCCTAACCCTAGCCCTAACCCTAACCCTAGCCCTAGCCCTAACCCTAACCCTAACCCTAACCCTAGCCCTAGCACTAGCCCTAATCTATCCCTAGCCCTAGCCCTAGACCTAGCTCTAGCCCTAACCCTAACCCTAACCCTAAACCTAACCCTAGCCCTAGCCCTAACCCTAACACTAAACTAGCCCTAGCCCTAGTCCTAACCCTAAACCTAACCTTAGCCCAACACCTAGCCCTAGACATAGCCCTAGCACTAGCCCTAAACCTAACGCTAAACCTAACCCTAGCCCTAACACTAACCCTAGCACTAGCCCTAACCCTAACCCTAGCCCTAGCCCTAGCCCTAACCCTAACCCTAACTCTAACCCTAACCCTAGCCATAGCCCTAGCCCTAGCCCTAGTCCTAACCCTAACCCTAAACCTAACCCTAGTTTTAGCCCTAGTCCTAGCCCTAGCCCTAACCCTAAACCTAACCCTAACCCTAGCCCTAGCCCTAGCCCTAGCCCTAGCCCTAGACCTAAGGCTAACCCTAACCCTAACCCTAGCCCTAGCCCTAGCCCTAGCCCTGGTCCTAGCCCTAGACCTAGCCGGAGCCCTAAACCTAAACCTAACCCTAACCCTAACACTAGCCCTAGCCCTAGCCCTAGCCGTAGCCCTAAACCTAACACTAACCCTAACCCTAACCCTAACCCTAGGCCTAACCCGAGCCCTAACCAAAACCCTAACCCTAGCCCTAACCCTAACCGTAGCCCTAACCCTAGCCCTAGCCCTAAACCTAACCCTAACCCTAGCCCTCGCACTAGCCCTAACCCTAACCCTAACCCTAGCCCTAACCCTAGCCCTAGCCCTAGCCCTAGCCCTAACCCTAACCCTAACCCTAGCCCTAGCCCTAACCCTAACCCTAACCATAGCCAAAGCCCTAGCCCTAACCCTAACCCTAACCCTAATCCTAACCCTAGCCCTAGCCCTAGCCCTTGCCCTGGTCCTAGCCCTAGCCCTAGCCCTAGCCCTACCACTAACCCTAAACCTAACCCTCACGCTAACCCTAACCCTAGCCCTA